>APFE030391979.1:2571-34993 GCA_000404065.3 Pinus taeda | reverse complement strand
AATTTGAATTCTCTTTAAACAGTAGAAAACATCAAAATTAAACAAACTTAAAAGCAGAGCATGAAAAGCATGAATTCTTACTTTATCACTTCATTTGTTTAATATGCAGAAGTATAGAAGGAAAATGAAACACATAACAAAGCTTACAATGACTGAAGAAACACACCATCAACACATGAGTCCACAAGAATCCCAAAGATGACTGCAAAACCCTGGTCTTCCTTACCAAAAATTGCAGAGATACAAGAGATAATACAATGAGCTACTGCTCTCTCAAGAGTCCAACCTTCCAACCCTTGAAAATGACTAAGAAAATACATAATATAGGAAAGCTAACACCTTTCCTTGCCTCTAGGGGTCGAGCTCATCCTTCTAGGAGCTGTTTCAACCACTTCTAAACTTAGCACTAAAATCTAGGCAGTCAAAACAACTTGCCTCTATAAGCTAGGAAACCAATTCATTCATTTAATTTTTACCCTTTTCATGAATGAATATTCTAGAAGAAATACATAAGAGTAAAAGTATCATAAAAGTACCATAATTACATCAAAGAGAATCATCATTCACCTCAAAAATTCAAACTGAGTCAAATATGCGTTTTCTGGGCTGTACAGTGCATTCCTGGGCAATTCTGCCTGACATGTCGCACCCCCCTGCCTGACATGTCGCGCCCCTTTGGATCCATGCTTGGGGCACTTTCAGGGGGCCAAATTGGGCAAGAGTAGTCTTGTTGGAAAGTTATGTGAGTCTACTTTCCAACCCAACTGGACTGTTTGGATTTGGAGTTCATTTTCCCTGTCAAAAATCAATTCTCCCAAGACATCTTTCTGCATTTCTGGGCAATTCTGCCTGACATGTCGCGCCCCCCTGCCTGACATGTCGCGCCCCTTTGGAGCCATTTTTGGGGCACTTTCAGGTGGCCAAATTAGGCAAGAGTAGGCGTGTTGAAAAGGTATGTGAGTCTACTTTCCAACCCAACTGGATTTTTTCAATTTGGAGTTTATTTGACCTGTCAAAAATCAAATCTCCCAAGACTGGTCAAAAAGTGCCAAATGAGGCTGCCTAAAGGAAGAGTGCTGTTGCAATAGACTTTTGAATGCCTTCCTCAACCCCAAATTTAGCTCATGATAGCTCATTGGAAAGATATTTGTGTCTAGTTATCATTTTACCCATCAAGAAAATAATTTGGCCAACCAAGCTAGGAGAAAAAGTGATTTTCCCAAGGTCACTTCAGAGGTGTCTTTGATTCTCCTAAGACAACGATATTCTTGACATTTCTCTCAAACCATGACACCTATGAAAAAACTGAAGGATTTTTTTCTTCTTTGGCATGTTTTTGACAAAAACCTCTCTCAGTTTCCCAAAATTCATCTTTTATTTCTCTGGAACATTATTTGAGTGCAACTTGTCCCGATGTGTGAAACAAGGAATTTTGTCGAAATGGAGCGAAATGAAGGGGATAGGGGGCTTCTAAATTCTTGGGGAAATTTTTTGGGAGTGGGGAGGGATGTTAGGGAGTAGTGGAAAGTGGAATCTCAGAGATTGAGTGAGGGGAAAGGGTCCAAAAGGGCAAAACACAGGCCCAACCTAGAAAATTGCCAGGTTGTAGCTAGAAACTAGGGTTTGTGGAAAAATGAGAAATTTGGCGGATCTAAGGGATGGGAAGTGTTTGATAAGGTACTTTAAGGATAGGGGAAGGTGTATGAACATCTGGATACAAGTTTTGCTGATGATTTAACTGTCCAAGAGAAATTGGCTTCAAAACCCTAGGAGAGGGAAATGAACTTGCCAAGGCACAACTGAAGCATGAACAAGATGTAAAATGACTCATTAGACACTGACATGATAATGAAAACCCTATGAATGATGATAGACTCAGCTAAATAGTGACATAGATTGGCATTTGGGCAACTTTAGAAGGAGTTAAAGCAAACCCTAGACCTAATGCCTAGTGACCAAATTTTGCTTGAAAACTTTTTGAAATGACAAAATTTGACCTTAACACTCTGAAACCACTTTGTAAGAGCATATTTGATCACTGGAGGAAGGCTGGAAAGACTGACACTAACAGGCCAAACAGCTAGTATGGGATGAGATTATTGAGGAGATGGAAAAGAACTCAAAGGTCATAAACATGATGCATGAATAGAAAATAACAGTTAAATATTTTGAATAATCCATCATGACAACCAAGGAGGTTGGGTTAAATAACTCCCAAATTGCCCAAAATTTCATCAAGTTCGTGAATGAGAGGACAGTTAGTGAGCAGGCCTATTAATGTGGTGGACATAGTGGGGGCCTTAACATCTGAAAGGAGAGATGAAGAATTTCTAAGAGATATGGAAAGGAAGGTGGATGCTTTCAATCAAGAGTTTGAAGCATTGATAAGGGCACGGTTTCCCAACTGTTGGGAATTGGGTGAATTAAGCCCTTAGGATCAGTACAAACAATGACTGGTGGATACCAAAGCATAGTAGACTCCTCTCATGAGAATATTGCCACTCTAAAGGGGAGAATAGTACTCAATTATCTTAAGAAATATTTTCAAGTGCTTGGACTGATAAAAATACTATTTAGGGCAAGGTTGGACTACTCATACCTCACCAGTCTGAAGTTATCACATCAGTTGTTCTTCCAATATCCTCTCTAAAATCTAGTACTATGGCAGAGGTTTCAACATTTCATCGGTCCACCTACGCTATAGATTATTGACCTCTTGATGCAGTCACCACCTCCTTCCTTGCAGCATTAAAAATATTGCAGATTGTGTCAATCATGACATTTTTACTTTTAATTTTATGTAACTATTTTGTTTACTTAATCAATTATATTTTCTATTATAGATAGTTGTGCTATGAGGCATGCTTGATTTTGATATGATGTCTCTCTGAAACCAAATCAAGAAGGGATATTTTTGTAACGGGTTTTCCTCTTGGAGCCCTATAAAGACTATGAGAAGATACTATACAAGGGTTTACAACTTTGTGATATTTTTGCTTTCCAATAGAGAATATATGTGCATTATGGATGTATTATTTCTTTGTTGAAAATTAATACAAGCGTTTGGGTGATTCCGGCTCACCTAGGTTTATAATATGTGTTCTCGCTACGTGTTGCATTTTCTTCTCAGATTGTATCTAAGTATCATTGGATGTTTTTCTCATGAATGTATGGAATCATTTGAGTCAAATATTGATGTATGATGCTTGTATATACATAAAAGTCAAATCCTTAAAGAACATACTACGAATCTTTGAACTCCATTTTTTAATCTCTTGTTTCTTCACTTCATTCTAAATTTTACTACACAAGATTGTTATGGACAAGCCCTGTGTACAAAATTTATTCCAAAGTTCATTTCCTATGTTCCATATACTAAGATGATTAATGAAGCTATAAAATCATGTGATGAAGGCCGCTATATGGTTGTGTTAATGTTTCCACAAATTGATTTTTCGTTTGATGATTACATACTTCTTTTAGAGGAGGATTCTGAATCATTGTTTTTTCATGAAATGTAAATATTGAGTGTGTGTGACATCTCTTGCAATCTGCAAACACTCATTTAGGATTTCCTAGGCACTTGTCCTCTTTCCAACTCAGGGGATGTCTCTAGGAGGCTCATTCCATCCATAACATCTTCTAGTGCCATTGCTGGGGAACAAATTTGAAAAATGCTTTTCCCTAGATGATGACTATTGTGGCATTCCTTTGATAAGTGAGAAAGGGAAGTGCAGGGTTGGTTTTCACTGACCTTGGTGACTCCACGAAAATAATTTTTGACCAACTCCACTAGGGATCCCTCATCTAACTACACTGTATTTCAAGAGGCTTCATACCTGCTTTGATAAAATCCAATAGAAGACCCCTCCAATGTTTGACTCCGAAAGAATCATATCAAGGAGGGCCTGAAAAGAGAAAACACCAGTCACTCCAAGTACTAGGATCTCTGTCCCAGAGATAGCATCAACCAGCTTGCAGAAGGCCATAATAAATCATTCTGAATCCGCTTCAAAAGAACTCAAATACACAGAATACTATTCTCATTGTTTGGCCCATTTTTCTCAGGAGGCCAGAATGAAAGGGCCCCTCATAGCCCTCATTCATCCAACTCCCTTATTTGTCTAGAGATTGAAGAAGTTAATGAAATACATGAAGATAACCCAACACCAAGCGTTAATAGTCTTCTAGTGTCACCTCAAACAATTACAATTCCCAGTCCTTCAGAAAATGCATATGATAAACATTTTACTACCTCCCCCTTTGCAAAATATGGTTACCCCTGGTTTTCTTATTAATAGGTATGCTCCTCTTAATCTACCACAACTTATGAATTCGATGCCTCAGGATTACCTCAAAAAACTACCAAGATTTACTAGGGAGGATGAAATCTTTTCTCAAAAACATATTGACACTTTTTGCCCCTTTGCAAAGAATCAGAATGTGGAGCACTTAGATGCGATTTTGAGACTTTTTTTCCACCCTTTAGATGGAGGGGCTAGGAAGTGGTTAAGTCCTTACCCAGTGCCTCAATTACTACATGGGAGAAAATGGAAAATGTGTTCATGTATAAACGGGGTGAGAGAAGAGATTATGGATACATCCTCATAGAATTTACTGATATGAAGAAGAAACATAATAAGGATGTTTTTGAATTAATCAATAGGTTTAACAAATTTTATAACAGCTTGCCTGCAAAAATTAAACCACCACAAGCTACTGCCAAGGTAGTTTTTGTTGGGGCTTTTGAGTCCAAATTTAGTTTTACTCTCAGGGAGAGAAAATCCTACACCCTTGATCAAATCCAGATTGATGCACTTGAGGTAGAAGCTAACCTCACCTCCACTGGTAAATCAAGAGGAATGCTTCATTATGTTGACAGGAGGAGAGGAAAAGAGGAGGCTAGCTCTTCAGGTCAAGGGAAGGAAACTCAAGAACAAAAGCTTGAAGAGATGACAAAGCTGATCAAGAGCTTGTCCAATAAGCTGTTGAAATTGGAGCTGGAAAATAAAAACTTACGTAGACAAACCCTCCCAACTCGAAATAGGAACTTCAATCCTCAATACGAGAGGCCTCCACTACAACTCTCATAGAGAAAAATAAAGGAACAACAAGATCACATTCAACCTCCATTATATTTGGAGGATGACCCAGAGGAGCAGATGGAAGAATCTGTGGATACTCAGGATAACCACTTCTCTTATCTCTGAGAAGAGGAGTATGAAGTCGAAGAACTTGAGGAAGAGGAAGGGGAATTGAATGTTCCTCTGTATACTAAAGAGATTGATGAATATTATAGACAATTTGCAGACTTCATGCAAGCTCAGCTTCACAATAAATATGACCTTAGGTCTTCTAGGAAGAGATCTAGAGGACAAGACTAAGGGGAAGATCTTTCTAACTCTAACCCTACATAGTTACTAGAAAAAGAAAATAAGTTCCTAGATCAACCTCCCCTTAACAAAAAAGAGCCATCTACCTCTCTCCCACATAAGCCTAAAGTGTCTAAATTAGAACAAACACTTCCATCATCCCAACCAATCCGAAATAAAGTGAAAGAACCTGCTGACATTGTCCATGCTGATAAGGGTTTGTTGGGTCTTGAAAATGTCATTCATTTCCATTACGCTTTCACTATTATGTCCATTATATCACCTCCATTTCACCTCCATTCCACTACTATGTCACTACATTCATCCCACTTTCATTAGCATTGGGCCACATTTATGTTTTTCCAAACTTTATTAATTCTTAGCCTTTTTAAGTGAATTTGTGGTTAAAAATTAGAAAATAATGTGCATATGCTTATACCTAACAAGTGGGTAGAGATTGTTGACATGTGTAGGTCAAAAGGAGGCTTTTAGAAGACCCTTATGTGGCACTCTAAGGTGAAATTCGAATTTGAGTGGAATCAATCATGGGATCATGAGGATATGTGTCACATCTCTTAATTGTATTGAAACTCTAAGAAGACATGTGTCTTATTAGTTCCAATTTTGATTAGGACTCTAGAGGTAGAGGGAGAGATTCATGGACTCTCATTAATGAGATGGCTTCTCATTTTTTTGTACAAATAGGAGATCTCTTTCCTTCATTTGTTAATTTTGAGCTTGTTAGTCTTAGCTTAGCTTGGAGTTTATAGTTCTTCCTTGATGGCTTTTGAAAGCTTTGGAGAGCTTTGTTGTACTTTGTAATTTTGAATAATTTGAATAAAGCTTTGATGTTCTCAACATGGAAGGAGATGTGAAGTAGGATGTCATTAGAGCATATTAGAATGTAAGGTAGAGTTAGATTTATTTTGTTAATTTTGCTTTTGATTTCATTCATGTATGTCTATTTTATTGCTTTCAAGTTTGATAGTTTAGATTTTCCATTCATGCAATTTTAATTCATGCAAGTGTGTTCAATCGGTTGATGTAGATTAGTTTTTCTTTACCTGTTTTTGCATCAAATAGTGACATGAGATTTGGCCTCTCTGCTGACTTTGTTTTTTTGTTTTTTTTTTTTTTTTATCTTTTCAATTTTAGTTATGCTTTGATTTTAGTCTTATTTATTTGCTGTTGTTAGTTAATTTAGATATCAAATTCTTCATGACATTTGACGTTATCTCCAGAGCCATGGCTTAACCCCGAAAAGCTACTTGGCGAGTTATCAGATTATGAGTGAAGTGATTTGATTTTACTTTCATTGTTGCAATTAGATATCAAGTTCTTCATGTTATTGACGTTATCTCTAGAGCCATGGCGTAACCCCGAAAAGCTACTTGGCGAGCTATCGGACTATAAGTGAAGTGACTTGATTTTACTTTCATTTGCAAGTAGGTAATTTAGATATCAAGTTCTTCATGTTATTTGACATTATCTCCGGAGCCATGGCTTAACCCCGAAAAGCTACTTGGTGAGCTATCGGATTATAAGTAAAGTAATTTGATTTTTCTTTCATTTAGATATCAATTCTTCATGTTACTTGACATTATCTCCAGAGCCATGGCTTAACCTCGAAAAGCTACTTGGTGAGCTATCGGATTATAAGTGAAGTAAATTGATCTTTCTTTCATTAGTCTGTAATTTTTGGTTTGATTGAGTGCAATAGTTTAGATTTTATTTCTTTAATTAGATGGGTAGCAGAGATAGTGATTTCACGATCAGTATTTCATCTTTTGTTTGATTTAAGTAGCTGCATATTTACACTTTTGTTCAATTATTGATTTGATCAATAACATGTTTTGATATCTTTTAAAGTGCTAAGTTTTGGAAGTTACCATAAGGGACATAAACCTTGTCTTGAAATCTCTATCCATACTTGACCTTTAAAAGTATTCTTAAGACCTTAGAATAGGATTTCCATTTGCATTAGACACTTTAGGAGATCAACAAGAACAAAACCCCAAAACAAGATAAAAACTATAAAACAACGAAGTAAGTAAAAAGGTTAACTAAGCACATATGGTGCACCACACTTCATCAGTTTACGATACCTGGATTGATAATTTATGTAGAGAAATTTAAGATGTTAAATTGACTAGACATTTTGGCGCTGTTGCCGGGGAAGTGTAATTAGGAGACCTTATTTCTTACATTTAAAAAAAAAAAAAAATTAATAATTCTTGAGTATGCTCTCCTCCTGCACTTTGTGTGATCTGGAGGATCAGAAAAAAGAATTGTTAAAAAAATAAATAATTAATAATTCTTGAGTATGCTCTCCTCCTGCACTTTGTGTGATTTAAAGGATCAGAAAAAGAATTGTTATGTTAACAAAAAAAGGAGGCAAAATAAACTTCATCATTTCAATTGAGTCAATAAAATAAATAAAATAAAAAATAAAAAAATAACAATCTAACTGCTTTGATAGGTTCAATTGTCCAAGTTTGACTAGTTATGGTCTGTAGTGGTCCTCAAAACACTATGTCTTATTTTAATAAGATTTTGCAAATTAGTTGCGGAATGCAACCCGATTCCGCAGCTAATTTCAAGGTTTAGCAGGTTACAAACATCCAATGAAGAAACTGACCACATGAGCATCTCCGAAATTGTCCTGACATGGATCCTATCCTAGTCACCCAACCCAGATTGATAAAAAAAATCAGCTTAAGACCTTAGTCAAAGTCCAATTTTTAGTATATTTTACTTGAAGTCTTTCTTGCCTGAAATTGAAAATCATTAATCCTTCTTATAAAATTTCACAATTTCAGAAAAAAAAGAAGAAAAAAACAATCTATGGCTATCTTGAATCTTAGCTTTCACTGTGGCCTCAGTAAAAAAATCTGCATTCCTGTTTGAGCTTTGGCCTTGAAATAAACCTGCAATATGAACGCATAACAGGTTAAAAAGTTGTTCCAGTTGTTATGATTGGTACTTGCTCAGAACTCTCGTGGTCTAAAAGATAATAGGCCTAGGAAAATTGTTCGTGATAATGCTAAGGCACCAAGATGTGTACCATTTGTTGATCAGATTCCCCAAGTTCCATTATATCGACCTGATACAATATTGCCTTAGCATGCACCATTGCTTGATGCTTATGCTTTGCAAGCATCAGATCCGTATGCTTCTATGTATCAGAGGCAGGCCTTACTGTGAGGAATGGGTTGTGATTATCGTGGGGTAGATCCAAGGCTTGAATATTTACACCGTCAGAGAATAAGAGAATGTGTTTTAAGAACAGAATTATCTCAATGAGATTAACAGGCCTTATGTGCCAAGAGAGGTTGACTACGCTGATGTTGTCCTTTGTAGAGCTGATTTCGCACCTCCTAGACATTCATATCCTTCACCCTTAGAGTCATCTTCAGTGCTAGGGTCATCTTCACTGTATTGGTACTGATTCGAAACTTTAAAGCCGAATGTAGCAATTCATGAAAATACAGAACAATTAATCCACAAAAACGCAAAACAGAGAAAAACGTCAAACTTCAACTTCACAATCTGGCCAAACAGAGATAAATTTTGGAAAATAAAACATGGGTTTTTTCGGCAATAGGGACAATTAAATAACCTAGAAATGGTTTTAAGAAATTCATGGCGGTTTGAGAGAACTTCTCAATTCTCTGAAGCCTCTTTTTGCCTGCTACATGAAGAAAAATGGATTTTAATTAATGAATAGGTTGTGATTTAATTCCGCTACTTCGAAAGGGGAATTCTAATTTGATTATGTGCTGGCATTTACTCCACCGCATCTCCTACCTTTTATTGCCACTCGTCTATAACTCTTTAACACCTGTTAACAACAATCTCAATTGAATACGGCTCTGTTTATTGATTAACTCCATTACGTGAACCGGTTGGATACGACTCTTCACAGCCGATTGATAGACGTGGCATGGAGCTTCTTGGCATTCAATCTTGACTTTAATGATTAGCGGTTTCTCTCCTGACTCGTACTTCAGTTACGGCTGATTATATGTATCCAAAGAAAAATCACACGAATCTTCTCTTTATTTCCACGTTGCAGAGTTTTAGATTTGGTGTGATCTTATGGGAGTTGGCTACTTTACGTATGCCACGGAGCGGAATGAATCCCATGCAGGTAGTTGGTGTTGTAGTTTTCAGAATCTTCACCTTGATATTCCTGGGAGTTGTCTTAAACATGAGCTATGGCTCATTATATGCACACCTGAACCAAAAACAACTAAACTTTATTAAAGGAAATGTAGAAGACCATGGGTATCTCATTCAACAACTATGAAATTTTGGGAAATAGTTTCTTGAGAATTTTCAAATCCAAAACAAGTACAAGTGTTGCAGTAGTTGGTCTGCAGAATAATCCTTTGTACATACAAAAAAAAAAATTCAAAACTGATGGTTGACTGTCTTTTAGCTATAGAATGCAAATTGTTTCCGCAGCTAACTGGCAATTCTACAACCATTTTCATACTTTTATAGGTTATAGGTGTCAAGAGATGAAACAAACCACATGGGTAGCTGGGAAAATGTTAGTACATGGATGGTATCCTATTCATTTGATCCAAGTCGATGAAAAAAGACCCTGGTCAAAGGGAAGTCAAGGTGTGTGTTATCACTAAGTCGCCACACTAAGTTACTGCATGTCAAAAAAAATAAAAAATTGAATCAATGAAATGAATAAGTTATTTGCTTACTTTTCTGAAGGTATTGATTAATTTTGGACTGATGATGAAAGATGAATGACTAACTTTTTATTCAAGATTTTTAGCTACAGAAACTATGCACATTCCGCAGCTAAAGTCCATTTCCACAATTGTTCTCCAATTCTGCAGCTGAAAAACCTCATTGTTCAAATCAGCCTAACTTTCTCATATAAAATCAGATTTTGATGATTTAAGTATCGTTGGAAATATCTCAACAAGATTTACACAATGAAAAATCCATCATTAGAGTTTGAAATGGTAAATAATCAAATAAATTGCTTAAAAGAGGCAACATCAACTTGAGGCACTAATTTCAAAGCAAGTATAAATTCTTTTGATTTTTCCTTTGAGAACTTGTTTCATTAATACAAATTCTTAGTTTTGTGTGTAAATATCATAACTAGAGAGATTTATCACCTCTCTCCTTTGATAATCTTACATTCCATTGCAGAAGAAGTATTAGTTTTTTTGCAGGTTCTAGGAGGAAGGACAAATGACTACAAGAGAATGGTGTCTCTCTAGGAGACCAATTTGTTTCATAAGAGGATGATCAGCAACAAAGAGGAAATATGCTGATGCAAAATCAGATCTAAACACTTGAAAAACTTTCAGATACTATTGTCTCCATCACATCCATACTTCATAATAAACCATTCACCTCATTTCACTCCATATTTTCCATTTACATTCACATACACTTTCCATCTCTTCTTGTCCATTCATAACCCACAAATAAAAGCAAGAGGCTCATTCACATGCTTATTGCCCATTGCCATTTCTGCTCTCCATTTCCATCTTCCATTTTCATCTTCCCTTTCCTGTCATTTTCATTCCGCAAATAAGCCCTGCTTCAATGCAAATTATTGAGTCCATAGTCCTTTGAGTCTAAGTTCCTTGTAAAGACACCTTGAGGATTGCATGCCTTAATGGCAAGTTCTCATGCTGACAAACAGTGGGAATGCATTAATGTCCCTTGTTCGTTAGATCTTCTAGGTGACTCGACATCGGCAAATTCTTTTGTACCTAGCAAGATGTGTTTGGGCATCTTGACTCTCATTGTCATCAATGGTGAGAGTTCTCGTGTTGACTAGTGGCATCCATTAATGGTCACTAAGTCAACAATTTCCTGCTATGTTTGACATCAACACATCTTTTCACATAGTAGGAATTGTGCCAATGAGTTTTGAAGACATAAAGACTATTATTTTCAACATTTTGGAGCAGATTCAACAAGTTTTAGTAAAAGCAATAAAAAGTCATCTTGACTCTTTATCCATAACTCTTCTTGTTCAACCACTTGAAGAAGAGTATGGTCAGAATTTTTCAGCCACCACACATACAACTCATCCATTCTAAAGGATAAGTGAAGGTACGTCATTTTCTAACTTTTGATCATAGAATTCCATAAAAATCTAGAATGATAATTGTTGGAAAAACATTTCTCTTCCTCATTTCATAAAATTGACAATACCATCAGTTGGGGGGGAAATACATTCATATTCATATTTTGCCATGTCCTTATCATACTCAGGAGCTCACATACTTCCAACATATATTAACTATTACATTGTTATTATGAGCATACAATGGCTTTTCAAAAAATGCTTAAATAATAAATTGGATACAAACAAAATCATGGTTGTCACACAAGAACCAACCATCATGCAATCCAATAAAGATATACTTTGCAACAATAATCAAAATAGAATGCAACAACAAAAAAATGGTTGTAACACAAGAATCAACCATGTTGCAATTCAAGTAAAACACTTTGCAAAAAAATATGAAGTTATTAAATGATATCATGCAAAGTTAATCCAAGGCTCAAGGATCAAAAGAGTTCATGTAATATATATTGCATGAGGACATGCAATAACTTCAGTTGGGGGTATGTTGGGTCTTGAAAATGTCATTCATTTCCATTAAACTTTCACTATTATGTCCATTACATAACCTCCATTTCACCTCCATTCCACTATTATGTCACTACATTCATCCCACTTTCATTATTATTGGGCCACATTTATGTTTTTCCAAACTTTATTAATTCTTAGCCTTTTTAAGTGAATTTGTGGTTAAAAATTAGAAAATAATGTGCATATGCTTATACCTAACAAGTGAGTTGAGATTGTTGACATGTGTAGGTCAAAAGGAGTATTCTAGAAGACCCTTATGTGGCACTCTAAGGCCAAATTCGAATTTGAGTGGAAACAATCATGGGATCATGAGGATATGTGTCACATCTCCTAATTGTATTGAAACTCTAAAAAGACATGTGCCTTATCAGTTCCTATTTTGATTAGGACTCTAGAGGTAGAGAGAGAGATTCATGGACTCTCATTAATGAGATGGCTCCTCATCTTTTTGTATAAATAGGAGAGCTCTCTCTTTCATTTGTTAGTTTTGAGTTTGTTAGTCTTAGCTTAGCTTGGAGTTTATAGTTCTTCCTTGATGGCTTTTGAAAGCTTTGGAGAGCTTTGTTGTACTTTGTAATTTTGAATAATTTGAATAAAACTTTGATGTTCTCAACATGGAAGGAGATGTGAAGTAGATGTCATGGAGCATATTAGAATGGAAGGTAGAGTAGATTTTATTTTGTAATTTTGCTTTGATTTCATTCATGTATGTCATTTTATTGCTTTCAAGTTTGATAGTTTAGATTTTCCATTCATGCAATTTTAAATCATGAAAGTGTGGTCAACTGGTTGATTGTAGATTAGTTTTTCTTTACATGTTTTTGCATCAAATAGTGACATGAGATTGGTCTCTCTGCTGACTTTGTTTTTTTTTTATCTTTTCAATTTCAGTTATGCTTTGATTTCAGTCTTATTTATTTGTTGTTGTTAGTTAGTTTAGATATCAAATTCTTCATGATATTTGACGTTATCTCCAGAGCCATGGCTTAACCCCGAAAAGATACTTGACAAGCTATTGGATTATGAGTGAAGTGATTTGATTTTACTTTCATTTTTGCAATTAGATATCGGGTTCTTCATGTTATTGGCGTTATCTCCAGAGCCATGGCTTAACCCCGAAAAGCTACTTGGCGAGCTATCAGAATATAAGTGAAGTGACTTGACTTTACTTTCATTTACAAGTAGGTAATTTAGATATCATGTTCTTCATGTTATTTGATGTTATCTATAGAGCCATGGCTTAACCCCAAAAAGATACTTGGCGAGCTATCGGATTATAAGTGAAGTAAATTGATCTTGCTTTCATTAGTCTGCAATTTTTGGTTTGTTTGAGTGCAATAGTTTAGATTTTATTTTTGTAATTAGATGGACTGCAGAGACAATGATTTCATGATCAGTATTTTATCTTTTGTTTGATTTAAGAAGCTACATATTTACACTTTTGTTCAAGTACTGATTTGATCAATAACATGTTTTGAGATCTTTTGAAGTGCTAAGTTTTGGAAGTTACCATAAGGGACATAAACCTTGTCTTGAAATCTCTATCCATACTTGACCTTTAAAGTATTCTTAAGACCTTAGAATAGGATTTCCATTTGCATTAGACACT
The DNA here is from genome assembly GCA_000404065.3 of Pinus taeda. NCBI lineage: Eukaryota > Viridiplantae > Streptophyta > Pinopsida > Pinales > Pinaceae > Pinus > Pinus taeda. The sequence goes on along the minus strand of APFE030391979.1, from coordinate 21,366 downwards.
TTAGGAGATCAACAAGAACAAAACCCCAAAACAAGATAAAAACTATAAAACGAAGTAAGAAAAAAGGTTAACTAAGCACATATGGTGCACCACACTTCATTAGTTTACGATACCCGTATTGATAATTTATGTATAGCAATTCAAGACGTTAAATTGACTAGACAGGGTCCTTCTATGTTTGACTTGCAGAAGGAAATAGAAAATGCTAAATTGTTGTCCCCTTGTATGAGCTATTGAGACAACCAAACTACAAAGCACAAGTGTCTCATTTTATTGACCCATCTCCCACATCTCCTATACTAGAAAACCCAAATCTACAAGAAGAAATACCCATGGTAGTCTTTGGATCCCATGTTGAAGAGAAAGATTCTTCTACAACCCCTTTTTATGTGACTTTGGTGATTCATGAGTTGTTGCTGCATAATTGTATGCTCGATACAGGCGCCTCCCATAATTTGATGTCGTTGTTTGTAGTGGAACATTTGGGGTTGGAAATAACGTGAGCATAAAAATATCTTTACTCGTTTGACTCCAAAAGGGTGAAATTCTTGGGATTGTTTAAAGACTTGGTGGTGAATTTGGCACAAATCCTTGCTAAGAGTGTAGTGATGGATATCGTGGTTGCAGGCATTCCTGCAAGGTTTGGGATGCTCTTATCTAGATCATGAGGGTCTAAAATTGGAGGATCCATTAAATTGGATTTAACTTATGCCACAATCCCTATTTTTGGTGGCCAAGAGCATAGGATCTACAAAGAATCAAGGTTTGTGAAGACTGTTACAAAAGATGGAGGTTCTAAAAATCAACCCATGTATGGGAAAGAGAAAGACCTTTCTTGCCTATTATTAGAGGACAATGGTTTGATTTTGGAAGAGACATAGGTTGAATGCTTTGTACAACCAGATCAAGCACCCCTGGAATGTGATAAAATTTGGAAATTGTATTTTGATGGAGCTTTCTCCAGGGAAGGAAATGGGGCAAGGGTATTGTTAATGACTCTTGAAGGAAACCTAATTCCTCTTTCTTTCAAACTAGAATATGAAGCCACAAATAATGTTTTTGAATATGAAGCTCTACTTTTGGGACTACAGACAACCAATAATTTAAACATTGGGTGCCTAAGTGTATTTGGAGACTCAAAATTGGTGGTCAGGCAGATAAAAAATCAATGCTAGGTCAAACATCCATGACTGAGAGCTTATCAAAATGAGGTATGGGATCTAATTGAGAACTTTTTCTTGGATTTTAATATTCAATTTCTGCCTTGAGAGGGAAATAATATGGCTGATTCTTTGGCTTTGGTTGCAAGTAACTTTAAGCCTCCCTAAAATCCATTATTGAGATATGAAGTTGAAGTCAGGTACAAACCTTCAATACCAGACAACATCAAACATTGGAAAGTGTTTGAGGATGAAGAACAAATAAAACTCTTCATGGAAGTGGCAGAATATATTTCCAATTTCGTAATCGACCAAGAAGATAGGGAGGTGATAAAGGAATAATTGAAGAAGTGGGAGGAAACCATTGGTGGGCACAAAATCCTACAACTGAAATGCAACACCATCCCTAGGGGGATGGTTTTGCTGGAGATATATTTCACCTCAAATGATGTAGCAACCAAGTCAACCAAGAAAGAATTTGATGTACAAGTAGAAGACCACAACATTGGCACAAACCAAGACCCAAGGGTAATAAAGCTGGAAAAAGGAATCCTTGGTGAGTATAAATAGAAATACCTTAACCTATTTAAGAGTTACATGGATGTATTTGCTTGGTTTTATGAGGACCTAAAAATTTTTGATACCACCATCATCTAGCACAAGATACCTTTAAAAGGAAGGGTGACGCCTTACAAACAAAAGCTCAGGAAAATTAATCCTTTGATTCTGTTGTGGCCACCAACAACTCCCCTTCTTATGAAGTGTTATTGCTAATACTAAATAAGTGGGGACCCTCAGTAAAAAATCTAAAAAATCAATTAGTGTTATATTTACTTTTAGATGAAACTTACAACATCATGGACTTAGGAAAATACCTTTGAAGAATCTAAAAACCTAAGTTTCATAATGAAGAAAGTAAATTCACTCCTTAAGAGATATCACATCGCTCAAAGAATGATAGGGTACCTTCTAATGAGTTAAAATGATAAAGAACGCGAGATTGCAACACGAAACTTCATCACATCGCATACATTAAAGAAACGCTCACATTGAAAAACTTTAAAATTGCCGATATGCGATATCGCATATCGCGCATTGCAAAAATCACATGAATTACAAATAAGGATTATAATGATTAAGCGATATGTGATACTGCGATATTGCAAAGTTGCGATGTTGCGATATTGCGATACTACGACCTTGTGATAGAAAAACACGATGAAATTGCGATAATGCGATACAACGATCTGCGATATCGCAAAGCAAAATCGTAGGACCTCTCCATCGCAGTTGGTTTTGGCTCATTATTCGAGAAAACTTTTTCTAAGCCAAGAACTGGTCATGCATTTTAATGCGAATTAATGAGTTGTTTCCAGTTGTTAATGAAGTATGGTGTTGTGTTTTTCGAAGAACTAGTTCACTTAAGGTGGCATGTTTTGCATATCTTCGGCATTTAAAGTTTTCTTGTCATTATTTTTATCATTACTTCCACCTCAAATGTAAACTGCAGGAATGAAGGACAAAGCGTTATACAAGGCAGTATGCAGAAAAATATGAGGAGGAAAGGCAATACTCCAATGTCCATTTTAGATGGCACACCTAATCCACTTAAGGGAGAGAAAGAGCCGCAGAACTCTTCTGAGGCATCCATCATAGATTTCTCATATATAGCCATGGTTGAATGGGTACTAAACGATGCCGATAACAGAAACAGACAGTTTAATGCTTAGGGTCAGGAACTCACGGAATCACTATTTTTACAAATTTTGAGCTTTATACCCAATAAGAGAAAAAGGCGCAAGAAGCAAAAAACGCATCAGGGAAGCCCGGATCAAGAAACAGAGGCAGTTTCCGATGCGCGATTAGTGCTTCACGCATCACTGAGAAAACTTGCTCGAAAAGGAAGGCTACTAATTACTCAGTCACCTGCAAGCCTCGAAAATTGCAAGAAAGCAGCGATAGAAACAAACTGGAATCAGAAAACTAAAGGAAAAGCAGAAGCAGTCCAAGGGTTAACCAAGTTGAAATGGGATTATTACCAGGTATACATGGTAATGCCACATAGTCATTGGATGACTCTCAAGTATATAATCAATTTTATTGAGAGGATAATGCTAGCTCTTGCTGATTCTGTTTGCTTAACTCAACCAAAGATGGAAGACAGTCAACCGACTCCACTCAGGAAAATATTGAATGCTTGCGACGTTAAGGAGCAAAATTAGAAATAGTTAGATATTAGATTTAATTTTAGAAATAGTTTTGCTTAGAAAGAGGATGGTCATTTAAACCGAATCCTCAATTTCTGTAAATAAGTTATTTAGTTAGTAGTATTTAAACCCTTCTCATGCATTTAGAGAAGGGTCAAGAAATTTATCAAAAACTTGTCCTCAGAACATGCACTTTTGCACCCTCAGAGGAGGTTTTGGTGAATGAATGGAACAGGGTTTATTTGATATTTGCATTTGATATCTGCTACTAATATTGCACTTCTCTACTCTTAGTAGATGTTGAATCAAGGAGAGATAAATCAATCATTGCTTGAAGCTCATGAGTAGGACTAGTTATAAATGGTACTTTTATCTCTTAACCATTTCTGCTTATGCGTTAAAGCGATATTTGGTTTTCAGTTATTTATATGTTATAGCATGAATGTTTCAGTTATCATTTGGCACTTTTGTACGGTGATAACTATTTGTTTATGTTTAGTGTATGAATAGCTCATTTATGCGATAAGTTTTAATAGCTATTTTGTCCAACTTCTTATACGAAGTAGCTCATTTTTATCGAATTCTTTTCTTATGATAGTTGAATGATCTTTATTACCAGTTATTGTATGAAATCTTTTTAGATCGCATAGAAGAAAGATCACACCCCGGGTTAGCATAAATTTCAATGTTTTTCTGTTTATTAGAATACAATAGCATAGCATTAGATTAGATAGAAGTACTCCAGTCCAAACAGAAACACCCATCTTTCTCTCACACACACACACACTGAATTGGGAAACTGGTCCCATGTCCCCAGTCAGACCGGCTATACCAAACGGATAAGGAGCTGCCAACCAAGGTCCGGACCAGGCAGGTATCCCCCTTGGTTTCAACCCGATTTTCACGGCCTTCAACACATTCACAAATAATAACATTCACAATTGCATAGTTATATGGAAGAAAACTCAAAGAACTTTATTAAATAAAAGGGAGAATTACAACCCAGTTGTCTGATCCAGCATCATCCTCCCAGCATGAAGCCCTCTTCACCTCATGAAATAGCAAGATCATATCAACAATACAATGCTCTCTCTCAAATACAAACTATCAACACTTCCTTGCAAATTACAGTCTTCCAGCCTCCAGATCTCTCAGATGAGGGATCCATTTATAGATATGTGCAAGGATGTGAGTCATCAATAGGGTTTTGATTAGTGTCATTCCACTCGTTGTAGTTGGTTCCACTTGGAGATTTCTTGGATCTCTTACTTATCCTTGGGCGAATCCAGTGAGGCAAGTGTCATAAGAGAAGTTTCTAGAAGATTCTCTGAGCATCCACTTAGCAAACTGTCTGGACATTTGTCCATCTTTGCTCATCGCACCCTACAGAAGGCCTCATCGGTATGCATCGCACATGGCTAGTGTATAAGTCAAAGTCAGTATGCATCGCACCCTGAAAGTGGAGCAGTCAGTATGGTCCAGTTTAGGCCAATTCTGGATGGTTTTTCAAGTGGAACTTTTGGGGAATGATGTAATCAAATGACCATGTTATTTTGGGGTATGAAACAACACTTTTAGGGGTTGCAGAGCCCTAGTTTATTGACATATAAGATTGGGATTGAAGCACCAAAATATGTCTATAACACCCTTCAATCTGGTAACTGCAAATTTCACCTTCTTTTTGTCGTCAGTTTCCTCTTCATAGTCAAAATATTTGTCCAATGAATTGATCCAATCCATTAGCTCTTCTATATTGAGACTCCCTTCATACATAGGAATTTCCATCTTTTCTTTTCCTCCTACTTTCGCTAACATCTTGATAACTCTGGTAGTTTCATTTTCCTCTTCTTCTTCTTCCTAAGAAGATTCTTCTTTAGCATTGTCAACTTCTTCATCAGGTATTCTTCTCTGAGAAATCTCAATTGTTTCCATTCTCGTATGTAAACTTTGGATCTCCTCTAACAAAACTACATTTGCTTCAGGTCTTCCTTGACCAATGCCATCTCCTCTCCTTGGCGGCATTTTTCTGCAATCAACCTTAACTTTTGCTCTGATACCATAAATGATGCAGCAAAGCTGCAATCAGAAGTCAATGCACATGGGCCTGTGGGTTATGGCCCCACAAAACCTATCGGAAGCATTCTTTTAGCATTTAAGCCTTAAACACCTGACAACACATAAAATTGGAACCACACGGGTAACACATGGAAACATGCTTCAAGACATAATGCTGAATCTCAAAAAGATTAAGCCCACGTTCATAAATCTCTCGGGTCCACTCGTTTCACCTGAACTCTATCAAATTAATCTTCGCCATCCCTTTACATTCACCAATCCTACAATTGATATTACACCTGATCAACAAACCCAATCGTTGATCCTCCACCGTCGATTAACCTGCAACAGGTCCAACGGTGCATAAAGTTATTGGGGGCACAACTTGTGCGAAGAGTACCTGCCCGAAAAGCTACTTTTATCTCACCTCCTTGTTTCTACAATGTCCTCCATTGAATGGAATCAGAGGTCTTCCTCGAAACACTGGTTACCACCTTTTCTCCGCCCGATATACCACTTACACTATTTGAAACCCGCTCTTCTATTAAATAATATTGTGATGCAATATATGTTGATCCGACGGTTGAGGAAGGTTTGTTTTGTTGGTTCAAACTGGAATCAACGACTGGGATTAAAGGCAGACATCAAACAAGAATATTTATATAAAAGCCTCAGACTTCCATTAATTCTGTGATTTAGACATGAAACATAAAAAGGAGACAAAGGAATAATTACTCTACCCGAATAAAAAGAATCTGAAAGCATAACAAGGATTTCCATAGGCTTGATGATTAATCACACACACAACACCATTTATTCACAATAAAAATAGTTACAGAGCCTTGGCCTTGGCCCGATTACACAAATGAAAGACCTTTGTTTCAAAATACAATCCACACACTATTCTTACTCTCGCTCACTCAATCCTCTCCCCCCTTTCATTACATTTTTCCTTCCTTTTATCAATCGGATATCACTCTAACTATGTCTAACAACTCAATCTCTATTTTTAATAAATATAACAACAAATCTCTAATTCCTAGCTCCATGCTAACAACTTATCTTTGAATCTAAAATAAGATAATTTTTAACTATTACAATAATGAAGTACAACTCATTTCTTGAGAGATCTAACCCTCCTAGTAAAACTGACTTTTGGCCAATCAGGTCAATGAAATTCAACTTGTTTAGCCACAACATGTGAACAAACTTTCACATTGCTAGCTAAGTCTGGATGCTCCTGCATCATGCCTGCAAGGAAGGACTAGGTGGATTCCTGACGCAATAAGGACATGTAGTCTGCTATGAATCAAAGAAACTAATGGAGCATGAGAGGAATTATGTTACACGTGACTTGGAGCTAGCAACAATTGTGCATGCACTGAATATGTGGAGGTACTGCTTGCTTAGGAGAAGCTTTGTGTTCAGATGTCAAAGCATGGAGGACTAAGATATTTGTTTGATCAACCTTTTTAAATGCTAGGCAATCTAGATGGCTGGGTTTGATTAGTGAATTTGATTTTTAAATCAAGCATATTAAGGGCAAGGAAAACCGAGCAATATATGCACTTAGTAGAATTCTACAAGTAGCTCACTTGACAACCATGATCACTTGTGAAATTAACACTAAAGAAAAGATTAAAGAGGCATTTCTACATGATGATCATTTCTAGTATGTGAAGGAATGCTTACAACATGAATTAGAGGGAACAAAAGGCAAGAATTATAAGTTAATTGATGATGGTATGTTGATGTTCAAATATAGATGATATGTACCATGTGATGACTTGAAGAAACTCATAATGGATGAGTTTCACAAAATACCTTATTCAGGTCATTGTGGTTACCAAGAAATGATAACAACCATAAAGAAACTATATTATTGGCCAGGAATGAAGAGGGAAATAGCTGAATATATTACTAGGTGCCTAGAATTTCGATAAGTTAAAATAGAATGCAAACATCCAATGGGATTACTACAACCAAATCCAACCCCTTAGTGGAAATGGGAAGTCATATCCATGGAATTCGTCATGGAATTGTTGAAAAAATCCAAACAACATGATGCCTTTTATGGTGGTAGTGGAAATATTGAGAGAGGAAGCTCACTTTGTAGCTATTAAGTCTACCCACAAAGCTATTGAAATAGGTAATATTTTTATGAAAGAAATAATCAGATTGCATGGCATACCCAAGAAGATCATTTCAGATCAGGATGCAAAGTTCACTTCAAATTTTTTGAAAGCATTGTTTGTAGGCTTTGGGACTCAAACAAATTTTAGCACAACCTATCATCCTCAAACAGATGGTCAAACTAAAAGGGTAAACAAAATACTAAAAGACTTGTCGAAGATGTATGTCATGCATCAGCCGAAAAGTTGGGAAGAATTCTTATCATCAGTTGAATTTGCATACAACAATGGGTGACAAGAGGCACATTAAGGTAGAAAATTCAATACTCCCATTAGTTGGGATGACCCAGTGAACATGCTAAGAGAAATAGAGCAAGAAGTGATTAATATCATGTAGAAGTTGAAAGTATCCCATGATAGGGAAAAGAGTTATGCAAACCGAGAGAGAATGCCAAAGAATTCCAAGAGGGAGAGTATGCATATCTCCTAATGAGACCAAGGAAGGTCTCACTGAAAGTGGGGTCATGTGTTAAATTAACACCAAGATTTTGTGGACCATTTCATATCTTGGAAAGAGTGGGACCAGTAGCTTATAAAATTGCCTTGCAACCCAAAGTGAAAGCACGTGATCTATTTCATGTTGTGCTTAAAAAGTATACTCGTGACGCTAATCATGTGATTTATTGTTCTGTGATGTAGGTCAAATCCAAGGGGGAATTCCAACTCAAACCACCATGCATCCTAGACCCAAGATATACCATGCTCAAGAATCGAGTAATGGAGCAGGTCAAGGTGCAATGGAAGCACTCTGGACCCAATGAATTTTCCCGGGAATTTGAAGACCAGGTTAGACACATCTACCCATTTTTTTAATGAATAAACTAATGTAAGGAATATTAATTACAAAGCTCAGTTGTTGCTTTGAGTGTATAGAGCACCGGGGATGGTGTTCCCTTAAGGGGGTAGGGAGTCTGACAACCCTCTCATTTAACACAATTTTTGTAATTAAAATATGTGAATGTAATGCCAGCATGGGCACAGGAGCCACGACTATCTGATACAATGTGTTTTAAACATTTAAATTTGATCCTTATGATTGTCGAATGAATGAGAGGACAACCTATTGGAACCCCAATGTCTAATGGAGTTTGCTTGCTTAGAAATCCATGAATCCAACCCTTAACTTAAATGTTGAAGTTAATGAAGTATAGTTTACAGACCTGGTCGACCCACTTACTAACAATCAACTTATGAGATTAGAGGTAATGGATGGGAAAACAATGGCCTTTGGCCTAATGCATTGAAGAGACAAGATTGTGGGCTCTCAAAAACACAAAAGGACACTGAGAAGAATTATATAAATGCACAACTAAAGAGAACATTTGTTGGCTTTCTTTGGTTGGTCCAGTAACTCTCAATCTCTCTCTTATTTATTAAGTTCATATGACTTCTCTCTTGGATAATAAAAAAAATATATCCCTTCTAAGTGTGCTCAATTGATCATTGGAATGTGTGGGAGTTGATGGGAATTAACAGTAGAAGACAAAGTGTTGTTTGAGTTGCCATAAAAAGTCTTGTGCATGGGGTACACCAAGCTTGTGAATTGAATTGAATTTCCAGTGAGCATTTGCACATGTTGTGTAAGCAGTGGGTAGAGTGGTTCTAGCTCTTGTGCATTCAAGATTATAGACCAATACCCTTAAGACTTGACCTTGCATACTCATGTGTTAAAACATTGTTAATTTTGGGTGAATCCCCTGTGTACCATGTGTGAGGGTACAATACTATTGTCTAAATCTATGTGGATCAATGGGAGGCTTAGTGGAAGACTGAATCTCTATGGTGTCTATTGTATAGCTAATAAACCACCTAAACAAGGAATTTTGGGTCAGTGTGGTGCTTGATGAGTAACTAAGAAACCACTTGGATAGTTGACATTAGAACCTTACAGTGCTTGCTATGAAAGGACATTAAATAAACCACCTAGATAATGGATTCTAACTCCTGAGAATGAGAAAAACCCCATTTTAATCTTGGGGTGAATCACAATGAATGAACTTAGAGGAAATAGTGGGTCACTACGGTGCTTACTCCTATGAAACAACGGATAAAGAACCCTGGTGCTGGCTATAGGTATAGTTGATAAATCACCATGGTATTATTAGAGGGCAGTTGATAAACCACCTGGTAGTGGGCTCCATATTCTGAGTGTTAAATCAATCTTTTTGTGTGAATTCCCTGAGAAAGCATTTCCTTAGACATTGGATCCATCTTGAGGGTGGTCAACTGGATGAAGGTTGTTATGTAGTTAGCCTATGGTTGGGTGCAGAGTGGAAGTCCCTCCTTCAATTTCTAGCTAGTTTAAGATACACATATAAGTATATTACATTTGCATATTTGAATCATGTGTCGTGATGTTCAATTTTACGCTTATGACTAGTATGAGATATTGCGTGTCTATGATTTCTAATGAATATCTGGATTGCGTTGTTCAAATTTATGTTCATGATTGATATGAGAAACTGTATGGTTATGCCCTCTTAGTTGACAACAATAGCCTTTGAATTTAGTAGATCAGATTGTTCAAAGGATTAGCAATGTTTGAAAGATGGAGAACAACTCTTCTTGTATAGTTAGGAGAACTTGTGTGCTTATGCTTAGTTAATTGATAATCATAGCTCTCTAAAGAAGTTTAACTAGATTGTAAGAGTTGAGTTTTTGTCCTTAATCAATTACCCATTTGCCTTTGTCATCTTCATCATGAAAAACTCGTGCTAATTTTATAGTTGGAGCATTAACCAAAGAGTTGGCAAGATATTCTAGAGTTGCAGCAAGGCCAAATCCAGGAAATTCAACAACATAACGACAATTCAAGAGTAGCAACAACTTCATTGGGTCACATGCATGTTGCAACATGGTTATCCTTGTGAATAGCAATGTTGGACTTACAAAAACGATATGCTACAACTAGAGTTGCAACAACTGTGTGGTACAACAGGAGTTGCAGCAACACAGGGGAATTGTAGTATTTCCACATATTTGGTTAATGGAGTTGCAACATTTGTGCGTTGGCTAGAAACATTTGTTGCATCCTTGGTAGGCATTTGCAACACCTGTTGTGGAGTTGCAACTTATGTCTGTTTGGTGTGGGATATTCTTTTCCCAACTAGTTTCACATGCGAGGGCTTCAGGGGGGCGGTAGCCCCTCTGTACGAGGTCTAGAGCAGCGCCCTAGGAAAAAAAAATTTGGACCCTATATTAGGTGGGCAGACCTACCTATGGTTTTGTGCATGGGTTTCGCACATGGTTTTAGGCATGATGATTTTCTGCCCATGGTATTTTGTAGATCCAATCAAGGGAACTATGGTTATGTTCTAATCCAGGGTTAATGGATTGGGGTTTATGAATGTTTTGGCATTTATAATATGTATTGTAACATTGAAAGGAACATAATGAAAAATCGATCTGGTAGTCCCAATTTTGGGATCCAGTGGAAAATATCTGTGTATTTGTTTTGTGTTTCTCGCCATTGTATATTTTTTGTTTTTTTTTAAGAATTCATTTGCGAGTAATTTTTGTATTGTGTTAAAACCTACATTTGGTATCAAAGTTGTTTTAGCTTCAAGGGAACACCTTTGTTGCTTAGGGGTTTTTCTCGAGCCTATGGAATACCCTGTTCAGTGGGAAATTTAAGGGATCGATCCTTACAATGAAAGAAGATGGTAAGCAATGGAAAGAGAGAGACCGAGAAATTTAATGGTCAGAGTTTTGAGTTGTGGAAGCTCAAGATGGAGATCTCCTGGTGGATAAAGATCAGTGGATCACAATAGATTTGCATACTAAACCAATGACAATGTCAATTGGATACTAGGCAAAGTTGGATCAGAAAGCAAAGAGCACAATATAGTTGTGTGTCTCATGTTCAATATTGTTGAATGTATCAGCGAAAGCTACAGTGAAGGCTTTGTGGAACAAGTTAGGGACTTTGTACCAATCTAAGTTTATGGTGAACAAATTGTTCCTACGGAAAAAGATGTATAACCTGAGGATGAAGGATGGAAACTCAGTGATAGACAATTGTTATCTGTTGATATTGAAATTTTAGACGAAGATAAGTGCATCAATTTGTTGTGTTCTCTACCAGATTCGTGGGATAGTCTGGTTATTCCAATAGTTAGCAATACAACTACCTTGAAGTTCGATGAAATAGTCTTATCCTTGCTATCCAAGGAGATGAGATAGAAAAATATGGAGGACTAGAATGGAGATGCCTTGTCTATGCAAGGACGGTCCAAAAAAAAGAAAAAACCCTCGAGTGGGAAATCTAAATCTCTAGGAAAACCTATAAAGGTGTGCTGAAAATGCGGAAAAGAAGGGCACTTCAAAAAGGTCTGTAAATCTAAAGCTCCTGAGAAAGGAAAGGGATCTGATGATGCTCCTTCTGTAGAGGCGAAAACCACCTCAGATGAAGGTGGGGATGTGTACATGGATTCTTCTTCAAGTAAACATGTAGATCATGAGGCATGGTTGATTTACTCAGGTGCATCCTTTAACTTCACTCCCCATAGGGAGTGGTTTTGCGAGTATGAGAAATATGATGGTGGTGATGTCTTCTTAGGGGATGACAAGAAGGCTAGAATCGTTGGACGTGGAAAAGTCAAGCCTGAAGTTGCAAGTTGGAAGGATTAGAACACTTCCGGGTGTTCTTCATGTCCCTGCATTGGCCAGAAATCTGATTTTTGTAAGCAATATGGATAATACAGGTGTAAAAATAGTGTTCGAGAAAGATACCCGCAAGATGGTTCAGGGAGCATTGATATTGATGCAGGGAGTTCAGATTGGAACTTTGTACAAGCTTCTGGATAGCATTATTATTGATGGGTGCAACAATTTTGTGGTTCCTGAAAGTGGAGCATAAAATTGAGTGGTCTTTGGAGAAAATACCATGCTATGGCATCAAAGGATTGGACATATTGGAGAGAGGGACCTTCAAATAATTCACAGTAATGGTATAGTAGAAGGTATGTCTAATTTCTCTCTCGATTGTGATTTTTGTGAACATTGTGTATATGGGAAGCAGAATCGGGTGAGTTTCCCCTCTGGTGCTAAGAGGGCAAAAGGGATATTAGAGCTTGTGCATAGTGATGTGTTCAGACCTGTGTCGGCTCCATCACTAGGTAAGTGTGTGTACTATGTATCATTTATAGATGACTTCTCAAGGAATACATGGATATATTTCCTCATGAATAAATCTGAAGTCTTTGACAGGTTTAAAGAATTTAAGGCTCTGGTGGAAAACCAGATAGAGAAGAAAATAAAAGTCTTGAGGATAAATAATGGTGGAGAGTTCTGCAAGAAGGAATTTGAAGAGTTCTGTAAGAAGTGTGGTATATCACGACATAAGACTACTCCATACACACCTCAGCAAAATGGAGTTGCAGAAATAATGAACAGGACGTTGATGGAAAAGGCAAGAAGCATGCTTAGTGGTGTAAGGTTAGGACAAGAATTATGGGCAAAGGCAGTGGAGACTGCATGGTAGCTAATTAATAGATCACCTTCATTAGCGTTGGAGGATAAGAGTCCACATGAGGTATGGACTGGTAAGAAACCCTCTCTTTCACATCTGAGGGTATTTGGTTGTGATGCATATGTATATGTTCCAAAGGAGAAAAGAACCAAGTTGGATAATAAAGTTGAAAGGTGCATCTTTATTGGGTATAAGGATGGTTTAAAAGGTTATAAGCTTTGGAACCCAAAAACAAGGAAGGTTGTGTATAGTCGAGATGTGGTGTTTAGAGAAGTGAAATATGTTATTAAACATGAAGTCCTACCAAAGGAACCTAAGAAGATAGAGTTTGAGCTAAAGGAAGAAGAACCAAACGCTACAGAAGAACACGAATCAGAAGATGAAGAGCCACAAACTCCAAGTGTGAGAAGATTAGTTCAAGAAAGATATAGTCTATCTACTTTCTGTTCAAATTTTGCTTTATCAATTACTGATGATTATCCTAAAACTGTTAGGGAGACAGTAGATTCAGAGGATGGAAAACTCTGGAAAGAGGCCATGGTTGATGAAATGGCATATTTGGACAAAAATGAGGCTTGGAATCTGGTGGATTTTTCGGCTGGAAGGAAACCCATTGGAAGAAAATGGGTGTTTAATAAGAAGATGAATGCAGAAGGCAAGGTGGATAAATGTAAATCTCAGTTGGTAGCAAAAGGTTATCCCTAGGTGTTGGGAATTGATTTTGGTGATATTTTTTCTCCTGTTGTCAAGGTAGCTTATATTAGATTACTTTTATTTGTTGTTGTTGCTTTTGATTTTGAGGTAGAACAGATAGATGTGATGACAACATTTCTTCACGAGGATTTTGAAGAAGAGATCTACATGAAGCAACCTAAAGGTTTTGCAGTGAAGGGAAAGAAAGAACTAGTATGCAGGTTAAAAAAGTCTATGTATGGGTTAAAACAGTCACCAAGGATGTGGTATTAGAAATTTGATCATATATATGAGGAATTGGCTTCACCAGAAGAAAAGTGGATCACTATGCGTATTTTAAATTAATTGGCGACCATGTTATTTATCTTGTCTTGTATGTGGATGATATGTTGCTCATTGGAAATGACAAAGAAATTATCCAAGATTTGAAGACCCAATTGTCCTTCAAATTTGACATGAAGGATATTGGTGCGGCAAACTATATTTTGGGCATGGAAATTAAATGAGATCGGGCAAAAAGGAAGCTCTTGTTAAACCAAAGGAAGTATGTCGAGACAATAATGTAGAGGTTTAATATGCAAGATAGTAAACCAATGAAGGTTCCTATTCCTGTAGGCGTAAAGTTATCTGTTGAATAGTGTCCCAAGACACAAGAAGAGGAAGAGAACATGTCCCGTGTTCCATACACAAATGCATTCGGTAGCTTGATGTATGCAATAGTTTGTACTAGACTAGCCATTGCACATGCAGTGGGAGTATTGAGTAGGTTTATGTTAAAACCAGGGAAGGAGCATTGGACAACAATGAAGTGGTTTTTTAGGTATTTGCGTGGCATTAATGATTATGGTATGTGCTGCCAAGGAAGACCAGGATTGGATAGAGTTTTGGAGTTCCATGGCTTTGTTGATGCAGATTGGGCTAGAGATCTAGATCAAAGAAGATCTACAAGTGGGTATGTGTTTAAACTATTTGGAGGAGCGGTTAGTTGGATGAGAAAGAGATAGTATGTAGTGACACTTTCAATTATAGAGGCAGAATACATGACGACCACTCATGCAAGCAAGGAAGAAGTTTGGTTGCAGAGATTATGTTCAAGTATGGGATTAGTACAACGAGCTATAAGGATCAGTTGTGGCAGCCAAAGTGCAGTTTTCTTGGCAAAGAACCGTGCTTATCATTCAAAGACAAAGCACATTGATGTTAAGTATCACTTTGTGAGGGATATGGTTGAGGACAAAAAGGTGTTACTGGTAAAGGTGGACACTTTGAAGAATGTTGCATATGCATTAACAAAGTCTGTGAGCATTGAGAATTTTCTTGGTGTAGAAAAATAATGGGTGTTGCAGGGTTGGACCAATGAATAAGCCCTCCTGCAACCCCTTGTGTGGGAAAGGAAACAACACGTGGGAGAATGTTGGGTGTATGTTATATTCTTTCCATGACTAGTCGCACGTCCGGGCGGCAATACCCCCCCATGTTCGTTGAGTTGGGCGCAACACGGGGGTTATAAGGGGGCGATAGCTCCCCTGTACGGGGTCCAGGGCAATGCCCATGACTTTTTTTTTGACCCTATATTAGGTGGGCGGACCTAACTATGGTTTTGTGCATGAGTTTCGCACATGGTTTTGGGAATGATGGTTTTATTCCCATGGTATTTTGTAGATCCGGTCAAGGAAACTACAGTTATGTTCTAACCCAGGGTTAATGGATTGGGGTTTATGAATGCTTCATCATGTATATATATGTATTGTAACATTGAAAGGAACATAATGAAAAATCAATCTGGCGGTCTTGGTTTTGGGATCCAGGGTAAAATCTCTGCGTATTTGTTTTGTGTTTCTTGCCATTGTATATTTTCTATTTTTTTAAGAATTTGTTTGCAGGAAATTTCTATGTGGGGTTAAAACCTACACTGTCGTGGGGTTGTAATGACACAAAGAAGTTGTAGCCACTGGCCTTTGCTCTTATCTGAAAGTGTTAATATAAATATTGACAATTTCACAACATAATGTATAAGAATAAGTATTAAAGTGACATAAAAGAGATTATCCATACCTTTACCAAAAATAGGGCAATTATTGGTGGAAAAGGCACAAGGAAGGAATGAAAAGTGGAAAAATGACATGAAAAAGGTTCTATATGGGTGCTAAAAATGTGGTAATTTGGGCACCCATAATCTATGAAAATTGTATGAGTAAATGCTCACATGCATACAAATTCCCTTATATATGTCTATCTATGTTCAACCATATCTTGCTGAGTTTGAAGGTTGAGTTTGGCTCCAAAATGTTTGACATGCAAAACTTCCCTTTTTTCCACCTTAGACTGGCAGGGCCAAGCCCCTTTGAGTTATGCACACAAATAGAGTTTTGAGGTTGTAATAACCCCAACTTCATAATATACCTTGGAGACTGGGTCAAAATGGTATCACTCCCACAACCAAAGATGGCATAAGGGGGTGGGGAGGCGTTACAGTTTCATGTAGATGCACATGATATTTAAAACTTGTAGATGATCTTGGCTCATGTTGAGTGGAAACATGCTTGTGATCCTTTACCTCCAACATAGCCATATGTTTTGCATCAAGGTCAATATAGTTGGTTCAAAACCACCATTGGACGAGACTTCTACTAGTGAATTGATAGATGTAGATTTCCTTTTAGAAGATGATTTTTACCCTTTTTTATGGATATCTCAAATTCAAAACACTTTAACTATGCTTTTTGTTATGTTGTTTCAATTTACAAGTTCCAAAGAATTATCTTATAATTATGGTTATTTTTAAAAATTATATTAAAATATACTAAATTCCATTCACATTGTTACACAGTAATTTGTCACCGTTTGTCACCGTCCTCATTACCCCTCTCCTGCACCTTGGGGGACTCATTCCGGGACTTGTGAGAAGTGACAAGACTTGAAACCACTTGCATCATTCACCTCTAAACATGAGCTGCATATGCCCTGAAGACATCTCCTGCACCTTGCCCTTAAAAACAACCCTTTTTACATTAGCGCGGGCCCACTGTGTTATGCCCGTGCCAATGGGGAAAATCCTATAAAAGGGGCGCGCCATTAGCGCTCTGTCCCAGAGTCGTAATCGCGCCAACCTTTTTGGGCAAAGTTTTGAACCAATCAACCTCCGAAAGTTCTATCCAACTCATTCACCAACTGAATCCAAGTTAAGTGAGGATGGTTTGGCTTCGAATATCCTTGAATGGGAAGTAGTTTGCCACCATTCCATAGAAGTTTCCAAGTGATGAAGCCAAATCCATTATTGTTGTGATTCATCTTATCTCTTCCTTTTCATCTATAAAATCTTGTCTCCATGCCTTGAGCAAGCTACTCTTAGTTCTAGTTCTAGTGGCAATACTTGTGCTGAAAGGAAGATATCAAGAGATTAGAGTTGCAAGAGCCTTCTTTGTGTCCATAAGGCTTAACCTAAGTAAGGAGATCTTGTCACCAAAGAGAGAGATGCTTGTCCCTCATCCCTTCAAGCTTTGCAAGAATTGTGTAGCTGAGCACCCAGCCAAAGGAGGACTTGACGTCAGGACGCTGTTTGTATTCTCCTTTGTTGATTATTAATAATAGATGACTATCATTATGGTTCCATTCTCATTGTACTTGTAATGGTTGATGTTGAATTATATCCTTCCTGACTGATGTATAATTGCATATATTAGATTTCACGCTTGTGTTTGTGTTGTTCTCTTTGTGTGCATGTGTCCATTCACGGAGATAATGGAGGACTGTGACCGGCCAAGACAAAGGAGCGTGGGCGACGTCTCTTCTACGAACAAAAGCATTGGAACTCAAGTAGGTCTTCATCACCTACCTTTTATTTGCAATTAGGAACTTGCGTGATCGCATTGTTTAATTGTTGCTAGACCCGTTCTGGGCTAGTAGGGATCGCCTCTATCCGTAGAGGGGATTTACCTCTCTAACAATTTGGCGACTCCGCTGGGGAGTTTAGCTTGTTGTTTAATTTGTAAACTTAGACGGAGTCTGAAGCACGGCCAGATAGCCTTCGAAACACTACTGCTTTGCATTAGTGAAGTAGATCAAAGCCGCTTCAGTCAATCTCCGGTTTGGTTTACGGACTAACAATTTGGAGTTTGTCTTGCCTCTTTGGTTTTCTCTTGTTTGCTTGCTTGGATAGCTTTTTGGATTGAATTTCTTGCTGCCTCTTGCTTCCTGACTTACCTAGATACTGTAAACCGAGCTTTGGACGGCTTGTTTTTCTTTTTAACTTGGCAAACTTTATTAGCGCGTTTTTTCCTTTGACAGTCGCACTAGTGGCCCTTGTTGCTAACTAACAGCCCGCGCCAATCCCTGTTTAGCGCGAGTTACAGCCTGACAGTCGCGCCAGGGCTCTTAGCTTTTTGAGTTCGCTTGTTTTCCTGCCTTCTGAGCTTGGATTTGCATTTTTCCACGTCTTTTTCAATTACTGGAGTGTGTTTGATCCTTGTTTGACTGGTTCTTAACCTCTGTCCTTCGGGTGTTTGCCTCTTTCTATCGATTTCACACCTCAACCCTAGGGCATCTAGTGGCCGTGTGTGTCGAGCCTTCCGTAGGAATTTTGGGTTTCTTGATTGTCCAGTCGACTTTGTGATTGATTTTTGCACTTGTTCAGTGATTGTTGAAGTGTTTTTGATTGATTTCCGAGTGACTTGCTTTTTCTTGCTTGGATTTCATTCTAGTTTTGTTTGAGCTTAGATCACATAGCTCGTACAAGCCTTTGTTTTCCTTTTGATTTGGAGAACTGTTTTAGTGTCTTGGGATTTCATTGTGTTCTCATTGAGTGAATTTGTCTCTTTACTTGGTGTTATTGTCTTTCAAAATTCATTCTAGTGCATTGTGCCTTTGAAAAAGAAATCAAACAATCTCTTTTGCGTTCAATAGTTAATGGAATAGAACTTTTCGTTGATTTGTATTATTGAAAAGAAAAAGTTTTATTTATTTGCCATTAGCTGCATTATGGTGTTTGATTGATTGTGCTCATTTTGTTTGATTGAAAA
>APFE030391972.1:25677-68473 GCA_000404065.3 Pinus taeda | reverse complement strand
TCAAAACCTCGCCTGTCAGCTGCATTTATAGCCCTTTCCTTTAATCCCTGCCAATGTGAACTTGATACCATGCTAGCCAATGACTCTCTTACCTTCAAAAGGCGCCTGAAGGTGAGGTAATAGCTACCAAATCTAGTTTTCACAATCTTCAACAACTCCAATCTCGAGTGACTTCGGAAAAGGCCATGGGTATTGCTATGATTTGTAATAAATTTTATCACATTTTTTTGCCTTTCTTGTACAAATCACCAATCCATTGGTATTGTTCATTTTTGTTCTTGACAATATCATGCAACAGAAGGTTCAATGTGTGAACCAAACATCTAGACCAAAATATATTGGGGTATTTGTCTTCAATAATTGCTCCCGCTGCCCTACAATTAGCAGCATTATCAGTGATGACTTGTATGACATTGTATGGCCCAATACGGTCAATTGTTTCAAGTAATGCTTCTGCAATGTTGATGGTGGTCTTGAACTTGTCTGAGTAATCATGTGCAGTTAGAAAGATTGGACCATTAACAGACATAGCAAGAACACTTATCAATGGCTTGCCTTTTACATTTGTCCATCCATCAGATACGATGGACACCCCATGCTCAGTCCAAGCACTTGTCATTCTATTCAAAGAGTGTGATATTTTTGCTTTTTCATTATCAAGGCCAACGGTTCTTGCCTTATCATACCCAAGGCTCTTGTATCCTTTAGGGGCATCATTTATGGCCGAAACCATTTCGTGCCAATAAGGGGAGCGAAGAACGTTGAATGGTATCCCACATGCATAGAGAAACCTGTAAACCTTTGAATCCACATCATTCCTACACCCCTCATCAAGGAAATCTGATATGGTTCTACGCCTTAAAGATGATGACCCTGAGCCTCCATATCCACTGCCTTGGGAGGATGCTGAAGGAGTTCTTTGTGATTGTGAGCTTGGTTTAAAGAAACCCCTTGATTTTTTTGATTTGTATTGGGCTTCCTCCTCCTCCTTTATGTATTTGGCTCTATCCGCTGTTGACACCGCTGCACAAGTTTTGATTCCTATTTGTTTGTCTCCATCCCATGGCCTTTTCCCGCAGAGGTGTCTTCTAGCACGGGTGTATGAACCTGTGTAATCAGTGTTGCAATGGGGGCAATGAAATTTAGTGGTTTCACCCCCTCTCCCTGTTTCAGCCCTGTTAACATATTTCCACAATGGGGTTTGGTCTTGTTTAGTTTTTTGAGGGTCATGTTCACCCTCCTCCAGCTCCTCCTCACCGAGGTTTTCACCAATTTGACTTTCTCCAGCTTCTTCATCCCCCTCTTCACTTTGGCCCCTCCGTTTCCTACTCTCCAGCACCATAATAACCTTAAAAGGGACCAGGAAGAGGAAAATGCCAAGAAATATAGCCAGGTCCATGGTGTTTGATGTTTGTAGGGTTTTGATTCTTGAATCTGCAAATTAATTTAATTTATTGGGATTAATTAATTTAATTTAAATTCATGATTTTTAAACTCAATAAATTAAATTAAATTAACTAAATTACTATTTAACTAAATTAAACTAACTAAACTAACTAAATTACTAAGTTACTTACCTCTGCAAGCTTGCTCCTCGCTCCTCGGCACTTGCTCCTCGCTCCTCAGCACTTTCTCCTTGCTCCTTTGCTCTTGCTAAGCTCTTGCTCTTGCTCAATGAAGTGATAATGAAATTTTTTTAGGCCCATTGGGTTTTTAAAACAAAAGAAAAATTTTAAAATTTGCTGATTTTTTGGCATCCACGGATTTTTTTTTCCGCCGGATCGCTCCCGGCGCCCATCGAAACGCTCCCGGAGCGATTTTTTAATGTTCGGGAGCAATCGCTCCCCGATCGCTCCCGAGCGTTAAAAATTGCTTCGAGAGCGATGGAGCGACCACTCCCTGCAACACTCCCGAAAATGGCAGGGAGCGCAAATTTTTTTTCGAGAGCGCGCTCTGGAGTCGCTCCCACCCGGAGCGCGATTCGGGAGCGGGTTCGAAGGGGGGGGGGCGCTCCCCAGCAACTATGGCTGATTTTAAATCAGCGATATCTCCCTCATCCGGACTCCAATTCGACTGATTTTTTTTTGAACTTGGGTATTTTTTCACAAACAATCCAGATCTACAATTAAATTCTACAGATTTTGCACCAGAACGTACAGATATGCACCGCAAACTCGTCGCCCCGAAAAAATGTCTGCAAACCCAACTGATTTTTAAATCAGCAATATCTCCCTCATCCGGACTCCAATTTGGTCATTTTTTTTTTCAAATTGGGTATTTTTTCACCAACAACCCAGATCTGCAATTAAATTTTTCAAATTTTGCCCCAAATCATACAGATCTGATCTACAAACTCGCTGCCCCAAAAAATTCTTAAAAAAAAAAAAAAAAAAAAAAAAAAATCTCCACTTTGCCCAAGAGAGTGCTCTAATACCACTTATTAGAGATCTGATATGAAAATATAAGACAATGCAAACAAACCCAAGAAATAATAAAATCTGAAATATAAAAATGTTTCACTTTATTCATCAAACCCTTAAGGTAGGGCAACACCATACATTCACTCCTTAAGGAGAACACTCCACTAGCCATACGTCTGTTCATACAATAACCCTTGACACCTATCAATAGGGAGTCTCTAGCCTCTATATAGGCCTCATACATACAATATCATGGGTCATTACCATGGTTCCCTCAATACCATCTATCTAATACCATGGCTTATTACATTATTGCTAACTACTTGTGGTCCCTTACATGATACGGGTTAACCACCTTATTTATTACTATAGCCCATCCCATTATTACATTATTCCCTTGGGTACCTCCCCTTGTATCCCATATTATCCCCCCTAGGTATACTACAATTAATCTAGAATGGTCTAATCTATTTTCAGTACGACAATTCTGTCTATCGCTCAGAACATCATATCGTCTTGTATCAACAAAGACGAAAGCACAGAAATAAGAAGATAATTCAATCAACAAAATAGAACCGATCCTTCATCAGTAAGCTTTGAGGTCAAAGCTTTTTGAAGGGGACGGCAATGTAACGAACTAAATTTATATAAAAATAAACACAAATAATGTAAAAAATAACTAATAAGATTAATGATTAATTAGTTAGCAATTAATGAAGAGGTATGTCCCTAAAGGACATAATTGTTCGTGAAGGGGTACTTACCTGGCTATATATATACAGGACCTCATTCTCATTTGTATCATCATATATCAATTCTTTATATGATATACAATTTACAATTACTAACCTACGATGGTTGTCTTTGTCTACGAAGTATTTTAATATTTCCGCTGCGTATACAACTTCTAGTCGTTACAGCATCCCCATAGGAGAAAAAAATTATCCCACTTTGCATCCATCCGGCCAACCAGTAGCCCCTAATAGCCACTATTAGTTGATGATAGCATGCCATTACATCTTTGCCACCTATATCAGTCATATCTCCTCACCCATTCATCAGGAGTACTAGACGAAGGTGGGCTTCCAATCAAAAGGTACTTTAATCATTTTGCAGTCGGGTGTTTTTGCTTGTTTGTACTTGGGCTGTCGATATGGATTATGGGGTGGACTTGGACAAAGGAAGAATTTCAACCGTGATCTTGTTCCCTCACTTAAATGGGAGGTTAATCTTTGATCCTAGTCTAGTGGGACCGCCCCTAATGACCCAGTAGGTATAAGAAGTGCACTACTTGGAAATCCTAGATTGAGATAGTGTGTTCCATCTATCCCTATTCCATACTTACCACTTTCCATCTTACATTACAAGCCCATATTCCACCCCCATTCTTGGGGTTCAAAATTGGTTCTCTGGGATTTGGCACCCATACATCCACATACCTGGGTAGGGCCCGGAACTTTGCCCTAGGAGGTTGATGCAACTAAAAGAAAAGAGCATATAATTGCCAAAAGCAAAATAAAAGAAAGAATATCAAAATGCAAAATATGGTCGAGACATACACATTAGCACATGGGCAAAAGCCTAGCATGAGTTCTACCTCACCCATTATGGCCATCACCTAGTTCCTGAGCACATGTTTCTCCTATACATCTTAAAGGAACCCCTTCATGTCCCAACACTGATGGGAAATGAGTTGCCTCATCATTAAGGGGTAATACAACTACCATACATCATTCAAAGCAAGCTCTAACTCTCTGAGCTATGAGCAATAATACAAAGAAAAATCAAGCAAAAGTAAAAGGCGCACAGGAGGGATGGAAAAACAAAGGCCAAGTTGGTAATTCATGCATCCACGATTGCTCTTTCCTCACATCTATACACTCAAGATGCGGATCCCCATAATGTTGGTCCCTTTGACCATGAAGTCTTCTCCAATCCATACCATGACTATTCACTAATACCTATCGATTGAAGTGTGGACTAAGGAAATGTTACTTCTCCTTGGGGGCTAGAAACACCTAATAGGGTTGTCCTTTAGTCATTCCTACCTAGGGAGGAAATACCATTGCGATTTCAAAGCCTCGATTTTGGAAGAGATGACTTATTTGAAGTATTAAATAACCCTTTACAATCAAGTTTGGCTCACTTAGGTGCAAAAATGATTATAGGTACCCAAGCCATTTGATAAGTGTATTGACACCCATAGGTGAAGCGTTGAGAACCATGGGACTCCAAGCAACAACAGAGCATCACACACACACCCTTGGGCACCTCCAACACCTAGAGTGTTCTGACACTTTGCTGCCGCATTAGATGAGTTTTGGGATGATGCACCTAGACCTAACATGCACCTTGAGACATGAGAGAGCTAGCACCAGCTTGGAAGCCCTTATTGTTGGAGCAAAGGCTAACACTTTGGCCATTTAGAGACCCATGAGAACCATCATGTGGTGTCTATTGCAACCTATATCCACACCTGGGATTATCATGGAGAAAGTCTCTACCCCCACTTGGTGTGGCCTTGGGGGCAAGTTGTAAGTTGGGGTTGTCACCCAATTCCCAACTCCTTCATCTAGGCTAACTCCTGGCGAAGCCAACGAGGGTAGTCCCTAAAGAAGAAAACTAAGGTTTGGTTAGTGCTATGCTAAACAAGTTCTAGGAGTTAATATGATTTAAACCAATTTGCAATTCACCATTAACAAGATAGACCATTACATGTGCTTCAAAATGAGAAATGAATTCGCAAGTACATAAGCATCACATACCATTCATAGCAAAACATATAAAAGAGTGCAAAACCAATTAATGAAATACTTGAGCAATGTAAAGATATGATTAATAAAGAGACCACTGCGAATAATCCAAATAGATGCTTGCAGGAAAAGTAAAGTACTTGGAATGAAATGAATTGAAAGCAAAGTACTTGAGAATAAGGGCTTTGGAATAAAAGGTGCTTGAAATAAAGTATTTTGAAGCAAGCACAATGCAAATGTAAAGTGTGATGAATTGCCTCTTGGTTGATTTTAGAATTAGTTAGGTTCTCTCTTAAGTTAAGGTAAATTAGAGAGAAATTCCACCTAATCCGATGTGAAACTTTTCCTCCAAACCTTTATCCTAGCAAAGATAAGGATAGTAAGGAGATCCAACGTGGGGAAGCTTAGCTTCAATGAATACCCACCAGATTTCACAAATCAGCCCACTCACAAGTAGTTCCAACATTGGACTTCTCCAACTTGATTTAGCAAGTCGAGTGTTTATAGTCTCCACGCTTGGAAAAGGAGATGGGTGAAAAGGAGCCCTATTAAACTATACAACTAGTTAAGTCAGAGGTTAATTTCTCTAAATCCAAAACAACTCAAATCTAATGGAACTATCAAGTTAAAAAACCAAGCCAAATTATGATTGCATGAATGAAAGGATTGCAATTACCAAACTTGTGATAAAGATGCCTTGCATAAATGGATGATGTCTTGAAAAATAGAACAAGAACAACTTATGAGGAAGTTCAAGTAAATACGCAAATGAAATTGCAATAGAGCAAGCTATGAACAATATTTAATTACAAGGAAAAGGAATGTTCAAAATAGATGAAATTAGTTCTTAAGACTCATTCAAATAGTTTGCATGTAAAGTTTAGAGACAATGAACTATGTTGCACAAAATGAAAAGTGAATGAAAGTGAAAGCAACAAATCATCTAACCATTCAATCAATCACATGAAGACCCTCCCCAAACAAGGAAGGGCGGAATGCCAAGGGGAAAAAGTCCCCAAGCTCCCAAGAGAATGTTATTTTTATTAGAGTTAAGATCCCCTTCTATGATGAGAATAGGAAAACAAAAAGTCTCTTAGAGAGGTTTACAATTTGTCCCTCAAAGAGAAAAGATGCCTCTTCCAATTCTAATTAGTTACAATGGGTGAATTACAACTAGCAACCTCCTTTTGAGAGGAACTCAATGCATTTAGAAAACTAATCACAACTAAGGACAAGTTGCATGGCAATATTTGAATTGTTCCAAAAGATAAATGTCTCCAATGAAAAAGTGATGTGAAACCTCACTAAGAAGGATTACAAATATGTCCTACAATAGCTAAGAATTTCCCTTCAAGTCTGCCCAAAGGGTAAATTGAAAATCTACCCAATGTTGGAGAATGCAATAGGGCAGTTGTTAATTCAATTTATCCTTAGCCTTAATAATTGCTTGTGAGCTCCCCGGATGCGGGTGATTGAGGCGGCATTTAAGGTGAAAAGACTAGGGTAGGGCGAGGCAGCTCGACAACTGCCCACCCAGTACACTGAGTTAAATACATGTAAGCTGGAGAGAGCTTGGCTTGCACGCAAGGTAATTTCTAACAGCTCACATTCCGGTGGCTCTGGTTCATTCTCCTTGTCCACTGCGACAACCCGTCTCTCCGCACACTCTAACCTGCAAGAGATGACGGCGATCTTCAATGCGGCAGTAATGGAAGGGGTTTCTCAACACATGTCTGGAAAGGTTAAGGATAGGCTCTGTTCTGAGTTTGTGTCAAAGCCTTTTGTGCTGTGTCATTTGGCTCACCCCCTCGCCTCGGCTCTAATTTCGGTTTTCTCAGAAGTCTCTCAGCACTTGCAGGGGAAAGCCTCACTGAAGCTTAGCTCGGCCCTCTCGGGGCAGCTCCTGCTGTTCCTCTCTTTCCTCCGCGGGGTATTGAGCTATAGTCTGGTGGTCTTAGTCTCGACTTTTTATCATCTGGTCTCAGATATTGCCTCTGGCTTTGGGAGGTGGGTTTTGAGTTGTGTTTTCATAGCCTCTGTCCCGTCGATCAATCACTTGGTCTCAGGCCTCGTCTTTGACACTGGGTGGTGGGAGATTGGCCCTGTCAATCCACAGGTCGCTCGAATTTTCTTCAGAGAGAATCACTCTGTGTTCAATCTGTCTTTGCCGGCGAAGGGCATCCGTAGGCTCCCCTCTTGGTATCGGTGTCTTTGCTGCTCCGCTCGCCTTATAGCTGCTCAGCCTGTCTGCCAATTCACTACCGCACCCTCACAGATGGCTCGACTTCGCCAAAGAATGGGGTGCCGAAGAGGCCAACCCCGGCGCGCACCGACAAGCTCGTCTTCAGATTCGCCTTCCCTCACCAGTGAATTGTTTACTGGTCGCTACCCCAGCACGCGCAGTGGGAGAGGGTGGCACCGTGCCTCCAGACACTACCCGGGGCCTCCTTCCTCGTCCGGCTCTGCAATTTTCTCTTTTTAACAGTTCCCTGCATCGGCCACGGATAATAGCTCACATTACGGTGGTCTTCCATGAGACTACACAGATGGAGGACTCAGATTCTCATCCGGGAGGCTTGGGGGCAGTCTCTGGTCCTTCTCCTTCTATCCAGCTGGGAATTGGTATGATGCCTCGGCAAGATCCGAATGCTCCGGGTTGCAGCACTCAGGATGTGGAGATGCTGCCAGTCGACCCTGGCCCCTCTGATCAGAATGTTGCTCATGCTAAGGATGAGCCAGAATTTGAATGGTGCCGTATCGTGGAAGAACCACAAGATGACTAGCGTGCTCTCCTTGGCGTCGATTTTTTGGTTATGCTATGGCTATCACTGGGCAAGTTTGCTATGTAAACTGTGTTGTGGATTTCCTGTGTTTTTTGATGTTTTTGTTTACTATGAAGCACCAGAAGAGTATCATCCCAATCCCCTGCTTGGGTTCTGAATTATGTCTTCTTACCTGTTTTTTCCTGAAACTTGAAAGTTTTGCCTCTTATCAGAGTAGTGTATTGACTTCGGTCTCTATGTAAATATTTCTCTACTTTGTTAATAGAATTAGTCTTACTCAAAAAAGATATAAAATAATAATAATAATAATAATAATATATATATATATATATAATATATTTATATATAATATAAAATAAAATAATAAATAAAATAAATAAATAAAAATAAATAATTTAATAAATAAAATAAAATATAATAAATAAATAACAATAAATAAAAATAAATAAAATATAAATAATAAAATAAATAAAATAAAAACAAAAATAAATAAATAAAATAAAAAATAAAAAAAATAAATAAAAATAAAAATAAAATAAAAATTTGTTGTGTGAGCTTTATTTTATCTTCTTGTGTTTCTTTATTAGATATTTTCATCAAACAACTATCAAGAGCAAAAACAGTAAAGACAATGGACACAGAAATTAGGCTCCAAGCCAGGGCAAAACACCTCAAAGGGAAAACCCAGAAAATCTCCTCTTCTTATAGAATCTACTTCAAATGAGAAAACCAAGACTCAAAACTCTAGACCAAGTCCTCCTCCAAGCACCAAGTCAGCCCTCTAAGAAACCCTTCCAATTTGGTCAGAGATCAGCCAAATCAACAAAGATCAATTCTACTTCAACCAACTTCCAGCTTCAATTTCGGCCCCTAGCTTCGACCTGCAACTTGGGCCATGTAGTAGTTGCAGAAACCCTAGCTTATTTGCACGTGTGAGAGAAATAATGGCCCAAAAACAGATTTTATTTTCCTTCATTACTTCCCCTTGCTTCTTAGACCTTCGCTCTTTCTTTCTCCTTGTTCCCAGCTTCAGATCGAATTTACTCTTGAGAGAGATCAAATTGGTGCCTAATGAGGTAGAAATTTAGACTCTGCTTTTATTTATAGACTTTCCATGGGGCATGTTGTCACTCACTGCATTATGAGTTTTCAATTGTCCAAAGTGCCAAAGAGAGCATTGAAGTTTGAAGCCATCTCCCAAGCCACAGAAGCTCTCAAAGCTAAATCGAACCCTCCCCATTGGATAGTGCTCGGAATAAGCTTTCCAACGGTAGGTGGAAATCCAAAAATGGATCTCTAGATCAAAAGTTAGAGCAGATTGAAGATACCCTTCGATAGCCAGAAAACAAAGAGGAAAAGACCAAAGGGAGGATAATCGCAATCGCAGTTTCCTAAGAGAAGCGGCGGGGGAAGGACAAAGCAACTTGTGATCAGCGATCGCCGATATCAGCAATCGCAAACAACAGAGGTCCTTAGCCCATAGTGTATCGCAGATCGGAGGTCCCGGCAATCAAGCATATCAGCGATTACACTTACTAACGGCATGGCATTCAGCACTTCATGTAGCAGAGCTGCGATATCAGCAAATCGACACTCGCGGGTCCAACAGACCATTCTCAAGGAATTGTGGAGGAATATGCTGATAGTGTTAAAGCAACAGGGGAGGGTCGATGCTGATTTACAAAGGAACTCAAGTGCAAAACCAGAGGTAGGCAGGCCTTTTCTCTCTCCCCAGGGGGGCCACGTGGCAGAATACCATTGGTCCCAATGAATACACAAGGAAACTGACATCAACATGATGTGGCAGTACGGAGCACACGTGGCACGCAGATTTGGTGTTGTTAGGGGTCCTATGGGGGCATATCCGAGCGACATGTGTCACCACTCAGGAAGTGCCACGTGGCATTGATGACGTCATCAATCCTGCAGATTGGCGATTGGCGATCGACGAATGTAGGTGGTCGCAACTCCAATTAAAGGTCTCTGATTGCGGGTTGTTGTAAAGGGGGCTCCGAAAAGGGCATTGGCCCACGATCACATGGAGGGTCGAAGGACCAAGGGCTAAGCACAAAAGGGGCCAATCTGGCACATCGGTGATCGCACAGGTCAAAGTTCCTCCTCCGCCGAAGTCCCTTCTGACTTACGATTGTGATATGAGGGAACTCTCCCGGATGCGATATTTTATGTAATATGCCTTATGGAAGTTTCGCGTCCAGACAATCAGCAAGCTCTACGAAGTATGGTAGGAAGGCCCTCTCCTATATTGCGATTGTGATATCCCGAGTAGGCCCATTCCCGTAGATCAACGATCATAGGTGTCAAGGGGAGATACCAAAGGCGACCACTAGAAACCACTGATATGCGGGATTCTTTGCAACAAAGGAAAAAGACACCCGGAGGGGAGTCCAAAGGCCCTAGCGCTCAAGGACTAAGCACCTAGTCATAGCCCCCGGTCCGATGAGAAGAAAGGCAGAAGGAGATCAGGACTCGTTGCTCTGTGATGCCTCTTAGCGTAAAGGTCCTAATGCAATGATGCCCCGATAGCGTGGTATAGAGATTTAAAGGCAAATGGGTAAGTAGCTGAGACTTTGAATAGAAGTATGGGGTAGTGGCAGAACGATATGGGCTAATCCTATAGAAGCCCCTGCAACAAGAAACCAAGGACTACACGGGCCGCTGAAATGAATTCAATTGCTTCGTCGCAAGACTTCAGACAGTAAATGGAGGCATGAGCCTTCATCCCGATACACAGTGAAGGACTGTCGGGACATGCACCATTTCTATTCCGCGACAGGCACTCACAGTCGACCACTCCCAACTCCAAAGAATGAGTTATTCAGGCAATTAAGGCGAAAGCGACAGGGGCCAACTGAGCAGCTAGAGGGACGCACGATGACAAAGATGTAGCCTGACTAGGGGTTATCACAGAAACAGCTGAGGGATACTTCCTCCCATCATATTTTAGTTTTCTTTATTTCCGATTATTCTATAATTTATGTTTATTTCCAAGAAAAGATCAAATCCCGATTGTAATCATTTTAGGCAGATGAGCCTTGCACGCCGAGACAACTAGTCTATGAAACAGTTGGAGCTAAGGCGAAGATATTTTTTGTAAATTGTTGATTCAAGGCCCCCCCTTCTCTGTATAAATAAGGGGGAGCAACACTTAATAGAAGTTCCAGAATTTCACACCCATAAGAGTCTGAATTCTAAAATGCTATTCTTGGTTCTAAATTGCTTGTTCATGGGGGGACTTGACTGATACACTACTGAATGTTATGGACTAGTTATTTGGACCCTCCAATTATTAATGAAACTACCCTGGTGATTCCAAGCAAATCAAGGCACAGTATGTTTCCTCTTTGTAAATCTCATTTCAATTGTGTTTTCTTTTCTCTGAAATAGTGTAATGAAGCGATCGGTTTCTCTCTGGTTCATGGATTTATCTAGGTTGCTAAATAGAGAATGGTACCTGTGTATATTACAGATTTACTTGTGTTATTCAATAGCCTACAGGACCTGTAGTAATTACAGATTTACTCGTGTTATTAGATTAACCTGCAATACCTATATGAGCACAAATTTACTCACACTATTTGGTGATAGAGGTACCAATGATGTATATGCATGAAACCTTAATTCGCGCTCCACTCTTTCTGCTCTTTCATATCCTCAGTCTTCCATACTTCTACCGGAACATTGCTGCTTAGGATTCTGCCTTGCATCGAATTCCCTCCTTCCTTCCCTCCTCTTCACTTTACTACAACTTCAATATAAAGCTGCCTGTTGTTGTGTGTCGGCCACCAAAACCAAACATTTCTCTTTGAGGTTGGCCTGATTTATCCCCTGAGCATTTGGATCCATGTATCGGCTTGAGTTTACCTGGATGACAGATTATTGAGCCAAGCCCCCTTTATTCTCTTTTAATTACATGACAATAGAAGTGTTGCAGAAACCCCCTCACAAATAATATTCCATGCACTCCTCTCTTTAAGATGTCCCAGGAACTCGTCTACAATCAACCCAGAGGTTGTCTCTAGGAAGTCTTTCTATGTCTCCCGAAGCACTTGTGCTATGGGTGTTGTTAAAAGCGACAACATCTTCTTGGCGTCGTTGTCGGGGAACGGATTAGAATATTTTTCCCTGGGTACGACAAATTTTTACATCGTCGGGAAAATTTTTACATTCCCTGGGGACGCTAGAGTTTGGTACAAAACAATACCACGTGGCAACATATCTTCCTTAAAACGTTTTCATATAGCATTCAATCACTATTGCAAAAGACTATATCCACCGAATGCTCTATTTGAAGATTGTTGCGCACATTTTAAGGATGAGACATTCCCAAGGTCGATGACCCTGCTGAAGGTGTTTATGGAGCTCCACTCCAAGAAAACGTCTACTCGCATCGAGAGGCATCACCCAATGAGCAAGAAAGAGATGAAGGAAACATCATCGAGCTGCAAATAAACACTCAGAGATCTTATTCGGCCAAATTTGATGTTTCTCCTCCCTATGATGTATATGACTCTGATGGAGAGTCAAGTGAGGCAAAGCCACAACAATCTCAGTCATGGGAAGTTGCA
Organism: Pinus taeda; assembly: GCA_000404065.3. NCBI lineage: Eukaryota > Viridiplantae > Streptophyta > Pinopsida > Pinales > Pinaceae > Pinus > Pinus taeda. The sequence continues at coordinate 55,931 of APFE030391972.1, read as the reverse complement.
CAAGAAGAGAAGACCCGTCAGGAGGTCAGCGAAGAGGCTCTAGGTTACAATGCACATCCTTCACCTGGAGAACAGGATCAAGAACCTCCTCCGATTTATGACGCGTATGATTCTCAAGAGGATGAGATGGTCGAGGATTGTCAAATGGATCCGTTTACCAGCAAGTGGGGAGAAAGCTTCCAACAACAAGTTTTGCTTAAAAAATATGAGGCTGAGGAGCTTAATAGTATTTGTAGCTGCCCTAACCAAGGAAATATTGGTCAGTAGATTGTCTATGAAGAAAGAAAAAGAGGCAGTTGCAAATTTTTCTTGTCAATTATATAACCTTGTCATTGATTACATGACCACATTCTTAGGTCAGCAGTAGAGGTTATTCCTGGAGTATGCATCAAGTTCTTTGTTTGAAGATTTTTTATGGTGCATGCTTATTTTAATTTTTAAATTTCAGCAGCATGAAGGCATTAGGTCCAGCACCCAAATGTTGGCCTGGGTCCAGTCGAGGGTTGAACTCACTTAGGTGAATCCAGCCCTGTATATAAGTAGGAGTGTATATAAATAAGCTCACTAGCTGAGCATTTACTTTACAGTTGTTAGAATTTTTATTTATGCATTCTAGTTTGATGAGGAAAGTACTCCCAGCAAATGAAGTCCCATGGAGAATTTTGGTTGTACAGATTCATTATATTTCTGACTCCATGCCCAATGGTGAAGGATATTGGTCTGCAAGTTCTCAGCACCTTGCCAGCAAGGCACTATCCCCAATTGGAGCCAATGTTGTCACTCACTGCATTACGTGTTTTCAATAGTCCAAAGTGCCAAAGAGAGCAGTGAAGTTTGAAGCCATCTCCTGAGCCAGAGAAGCTCTCAAAGCTAAATCAGACCCTCTCCAGTGGATAGTGCTCGGAATAATCTTTCCAACCGTAGGTGGAAATCCAAAAATGGATCTCTGGATCGGAATTTAGAGCAGATTGAAGATACCCTTTGATAGCCAGAAAACAAAGAGGAAAAGACCAAGGGGAGGCTAATCGCAATCGCAATTTCCTTAGAGCAGCGGTGGGTGAAAGGACAGAGCAACTTGCGATCAGCGATCACCGATATCGACGATCACAAACAACGGAGATCCTTAGCCCATCATGTATCACAGATCGGAGGTCCCGGCAGTCAAGCATATCGGCAATCGGCGATCGCACTTAATAACGGCATGGCATTTGGCGCTTCATGTGGCAGAGCTCCGATATCGGCAAATCAGCGATCGGTGGGTTCAACAGACCATTCTTAAGGAATTGCAAAGGAATATGCCGATAGTGTTAAAGCAGCAGGGGAGGGCCAATGCCAATTTACAAAGGAAATCAAGTGCAAAACCAGAGGCAGGCGAGCCTTTTCTCTCTCCCTAGGGGGGCCACGTAGCGGAATACCAATGATCCCAATGAATACAGGGCAGCTGACGCCAGCATGACATGGCAGTACAGAGTACACGTGGCACGCAAATTTGGCGTTGTCAGGGGTCCTATGGGGGCATATCCGGGCGACACGTGTCACCACTGAGGAAGTGCCATGTGGCACTGATGACATCATCAATCCCGCAAATCAGCGATCGACGAAGGTAAAAGGTCGCAACTCCAATTAAAAGTCTCTTATTGCAATTTGCAATAAAGGGGGCTTCAATAAGGGGGTTGGCCTGTGATCACATGGAGAGCTGAAGGACCAAGGGCTAAGCACAAAAGGGGCCAATCCCGCACATCAACGATCACACAGGTCAAAGTTCCTCCTCCACCGAAGTCCCTTCCAACTTACGATTGCGATAAGCGTGAACTCTCCCGGATGCGATATTTTATCTGATATGCCTTATGGAAGTTTCACGTCCGGACAATCGACAAGCTCTATGAAGTATGGTAGGAAGGCCCTCTCCTATATTGCGATTGCGATATCCGGGGTGGGCCCATTCCCGCAGATCGGTGATCGCTGGTGTCAAAGGGGAGATACCAAAGGTGACTGCTAGAAACCACCGATATACGAGATTTTATGCAACAAAGGAAAAAGATCCCCGGAGGGGAGTCCAAAGACCCTAGCGCCCGAGGACTAAGCACCTGGTCATAGCCCCCAAATAGATGAGAAGAAGGCAGAAAGGGGCTAAACCAAGGGGGGGCAAAGGAGATTGGGACTCGTTGTTCTGTGTTGCCTCTTAGCGCAAAGGTCCAGAAGCAGCGATGCCCCGATAGCGTGGTACAAAGCTTTAAAGGCGGATAGGTCGAAAACTAAGACTTTGAATAAAAGTACGGGGTAGTGGCAGAGTGATATGGGCTAATCCTATAGAAGCCCCTGCAACAAGAAACCAAGGACTACATGGGCCGCTAAAATGAATTCGATTGCTTCGCTGCACGAATTCAAACAGTAAATGGAGGCACGGGGCTCCACCCCGATACACAGCGAAGGACTATCGGCACATGCTCCATTTCTACTCTGTGACAGGCACTCACAGTCGACCCACTCCCAACTCCAGAGAACGAGCTATTCAGGTAGCTAAGGCAAAAGCGACAGGGACTAGCTGAGCAGCTAAAGGGACGCGCGATGATAGAGACGTAGCCTAACCGGGGGTTATCACAGAAACAGCGGGGGGATACTTCCTCCCATCATCTTTCAGTGTTCTTTATTCTGATTATTCTGTAATTTCTGCTTATTTCTAAGAAGGGATTAAATCCTGATTGTAATCATTTTGGGCAACAGAGCCTTGCACACCGAGACAGCTAGTCTGTGAGACAGCTGGAGCTCAGGCGAAGATATTTTTTGTAAAATGTTGATTCAAAGCCCCCCTTCTCTGTATAAATAAGGGGGAGAAACACTTAATATAGGTTCTCGAATTTCGCACCTACGGGGGTCTGAATTCTGAGATGCCATTCTCAATTCTAAATTGCTTGTTCATGGGGGGACTTGGCTGATACACTGTTGAATGTTATGGATTGGTTATTTGGACCCTCCAAATATTAATGAAACTATCCTGGTGATTCCAAGAAGATCAATGCACAGTATGTTTCCACTTTGTAAATCTCATTTCATTTGTGTTTTCTTTTCTCTGAAATAGTGTAAGGAAGTGATCGGTTTCTCTCTGATTCATGGATTTATCTAGGTTGCTAAATAGAGAACAATTCCTGTGTATATTACAGATTTAATTGTGTTATTCAATAGCCTATAGTACCTGTAGTAATTACATATTTACTTGTGTTATTAGATTAACCTGCAGTACCTGTATGAGCACAGATTTACTCACACTGTTCGGTGATACAGGTACCCATGATGTATATGCATGAAACCTTAATTCGCGCTCCACTCTTTCTGCTCTTTCATCTCCTTAGTCTTCCATACTTCTGTCGGAACATTGTTGCTTAGGATTTTGTCTTGTTTACAGCCCTATGCATCGAATTCCCTCCTTCCTTCCCTCCTCTTCACTTTACTACAACTTCAATATAAAGTTGCTTGTTGTTGTGTGTCGGCCACCAAAACCAGACATTTCTCTTTGAGGTTGGCCCGATTTATCCCCTGAGCATTTGGATCCATGTATCAGCTTGAGTTTACCTGGATGACAGACTTTTGATCCAAGCCCCCTTTATTCTCTTTTAATTACGTGACAATTGGAGTACTGCAAAAACCCCCTAATAGATAATCTTCCATGCACTCCTCTCTTTAAGATGTCCTAGGCATTGGTCTACAATCAACCCAGAGGTTGTCTCTATGTCTCCCGAAGCACTTGTGCTACAGGTGTCGTTAAAAGCAACAACAGGGCCAAATTACCTCCTTTAGGTTGACTTGTCACTGCGAAAGCCGTCTCGTGTTAGGAGGCTTGTAGAACTTTCTAGACTCAAAATCAATTTCTTTTATATGTTACAACTTGCCCGATAGTGTCTTATACAAATGATAATGATTTTCTCGACTCAAAAAATATTCTTTTGACATGAAAACCGTAGAAGCATGAAGAACATGCTTGACCTAGATTACCATCAAAATAGAGCATGAAAGCCATGCTTAAAAATAATATTTTTCTTTCCTTTCTCTTATGACATAAGATATACATAATGATTTGAGTACAATGCCAATTATGAATACCGAAACTAGTTATATTTTCCAACACTCCCTCTCAACTAGGGAGGTATTCATAATTGTACATCTGATACAAGGTTATTCTCAAACTAAAGAGTTGTCATAAGAAGAGTCGGATTGCTAAGCCATCTTTAAGCATCAACATCATGACCAACATTGTCAACATAGCAAGGCCTTAACTTGACAAGCTCTTTCTTATACAAGAGCATAATGTTGGGAGGCTTTACATGAGATACCACACTACCTCTTCAAGGTACATAACCCACCCGAATGTTCACTAGGCATGTCCTTTTAGGACTATTCTTATCTTGGATTGCCAATCCTCAAAGAATATTGGCCCTCTTCGACCACTCTTGTCATTGATACTTGTCCAATCCTCAAAGAGTGTTGGTCCATTTCCTATCTTGGATTTTCTATCCTCAAGGAAATCGTAGATTTTTATCTTACTCCATGGCCTTCACTTAGACTTACAGTCGTTGGTCCTGATCAAGTTCATGACACATGAAGATGAGAATACAAATGTGATGTCTATCATCACTCCCTCTCAACCAGAGAGTATATCCTCATTCCCTCTTTATTAAGGAATATGTCCTTGCTCCTATTCAAGGAAACTCCTTTACTCCCTCTTAAATATAGAGGAGATTCCTAGCTTCCTTCTAATTTGGGAAGTCATGACCACAAACTTTATAGCTTGTCTTGTATCAACTACCAGTTCATCATGGAGATAGTTGCATGGCTTCCTCTTTCCTTTGCATCTCATTGTATCGAGCTTTCTTCCTAGAATTGTATCAACTACCAATTTGTCATTGAGATAGTTGCATGGCTTCCTCTTTCCTTTACATCTCATTGTATCGAGCTTTCTTCCTTTCTAGGTATCACGGACCCATCTTCTTCCTTCAATCTTGTGACAGGGTTCAGGCCATCAACATTGCATATCACTTTCCTTTTATTATCATCAATGAAGGCATTATATTGAGCCTTAACAACTTTCAAGCTAATCATAGCTCCCTCTAAACATGAAATTGAACTTCAGGTCATCTTCTTACACTACTACCTTTCAATTCCAAGATGATGATATGAACATCATGAGTTCATAGTCCTTTAAGGATTACCACAAACAATCACTCAATCCATATGTTCTTTGAATTGAGTTCAAACTTCCCTTGACTGTCATTATGTATTCCTGCAGTATCTTTCCAAGTAGGCAAAACAATATGTTAGCCAAATCAAATTTTTAATATCAGACTTACCATGTCATGATGACCCTTTCATCAAAGTATTTGCTTTGCTTGATTTCTTTCAAATCAACATCCTTTCGCATGATTCACCTCCATATCTTGCAAGAATGCTTCTACATGTTAGTTTGTGTAGCATCAGATGTGTTCTAGCCATGAAATTTTGTGGAGAGACTAGAATACACGAGATCTCCAAAATCCAGAAATCGTTTCTGGAAATTCCGCCTAGAAATGACTTAATTAGATTATTAGTCAGTTTTAAATATTTCCTATGTCTAAACTTAGGGAATATGACTAATTAATCATAATTAATTAAGTCAAGGTGTTAATGTTCTAGAAACTCACACAAATCAACTTCAACTTAATCCTAGCCATCGATTAAGATCTAATCTTGGTTGTTGAAGTCTCAATTGAGGATTATAAGAAGATGTCGATGGGGCTTGGAGAAATCACTTCAACGGTTCAATTTCATGAGCAGATCGATTTCCAGAGTAGCAGTAATCAATTGTCAGAGAAAGAGCCAATGAGATCGTCATCGAAGTAAGTGAATGAGGGGCAGGGACTGTGGGTTGGAGGAAAGATTTTCCAAATCCGGGGAGGCAGCAACAAGTGAGTTGAATTATCCCAGAGAGCCGGCGCTAAGGGACTGCGCAGTGCTTCAGTTAGGCAGATCGATTTGGTAAGCAAAAAAATTTGTTCTCAGTTCCAGAGGCCAGGAAGGAGTCCCAGAGGGCCAAAGTGATGATTTTCTCAGCTTCCAAAGGTAGAACGACTTCATGTGAGCCCAGTCCAGAGCAAGTTGTCCAGCTAGCTACACAGAGCAGCGCAGAGGCTAACGCAGTGCTCCAGGAGACCGAGTTTTTGATAGGGAAAGTCCAGCGAGAGATTGCCTGTGGGAAAAGGGTAAATTCCCTTCAGTATTCTACTCAGATTTTCTTGTTGTTTGGATTGCTAGTTGGGCATCCATAGATGTACTCAGATTTCACTATTGCATAATAAAATAAACTCCCACTACTGCATCGGTTTTCGCAAGTTGGGTTTTTCCAGGGACATTGGTCCAAAAATAACTATGTAAATTTATGTGTGCTAGCATTTCTTCCAACGTTTATTCTTCCGCAATTTTATTTGTGTAGGTTGCAGTGTTAGTTATTCAGTATTCGTTGTAGGAAACAGTAAATAAATTGTTAAATTTAATTAACAATTAGGAGAATAATTTCCGGTTGCTAAAATAGGATTCCGGGTTTCGGAATTTTCCCATGGTATCAGAGCGTAGATGATCAGCAGGAGAGCTCAGTAGCGAAGGAAGAGGGAGTTTCGCTGTTTAGTGTGGGCAATAGATCGAAACCCCAGAGGCAGCGTAGTCACCTTGCCAACAGGCCAAATTCCTTGAAGAGATTCGATTTTTTCTAACTGTGAGGCAAAAATAAAATCGATCTCCCCAACTCGAGGGATTCCAGAGGCAGAGGGAACCACCAGTATTTTCGCAGAGTAGATCTCTAGCTGGACGCAATATTTTTACAGCAGCTTGCTAGAGAAAAGCTTCCGTCAGGTGGAGGAAGAGCACTCAATGTGGGAAAATTTACCTCAGGGAACTTCTAGTCTCAAGAAGTTTGATTTCCCTTGTAGATCAACAGTTGTTGTGTGCACAGTTTCCCACTCCAAAAGGGAGTGTGAATAACTGAGTAGCAACTAAGCAGAAGGGAAGAGGAGATTTTCGACATTTGTTGAGATGGCCACTGCTGAGCTTCGAGATCAGGACAGGTTGGATGGTGCTTCCAACTATGTCACCTGGAAGGCAAGGATGTCCTTCCTTCTGAATGAGTTTGGCCTGAAGACATATACAGAAGCAGTGGTAGTTGTGCCCCAAGATGCAGATCAGTTGAAGGAGTACAGAAGAAGATGGAGTGGGCAAAGAGGTTGATCCTTGATGGTGTTTGGGATCACATTGTTTCACACATAGTTGGCAAAGGGACTGCCAGAGAGATGTGGGAGACTCTCATCACGCTATACCAAGGCACTTCCGAGAAGAGGAAGATGTACTTAGAGAAGTTGAGAATCATTCGGATGCAGAAGGGCGAAGTCATAAACCCCTTTCTCACCAGGATTCAGGAGGTTTGAGATCAGTTGTCAGCTATTAGAGCATCACCTCAACCCACAAAGCTTGTGAAATTGGCACTCAATAGTGTCTCTAAGGATTGGCAAGTCTTTGTCCAAATCATATTGGGCAAAGACAAGCTACCAAAGTGGGACAGAATGTGGGTTGACTTGCAACAGGAGGAATTGAGGAGATCTATTCTAAAGAGCCCCATCAGTGGCAGCAACATCGAACAGAAGCAGGTGAAGGACGAGGAGAATGTGGCCCTCGCATCTAAGGGTCCCACTCAGGGATAGGGGGAGCAGCGAAAGAAGAAGGACCCGTCGAAGGTCAAGTGCTTCAGATGTGTTGAGCTTGGTCACAACAGTACCCAGTGTCCTCTCAGGAAGAAGGACAAGGAGGAGAAGCAGGCAACATCAGCAAAGATTGATAGGCTTTCCTCTAGGTTGGAGGAAGACTTCACCATGTTTGCAAACATATGCCCAGGAGTGAAGTGGGGTGACTTGGTGCTGTAGCCCCAGAGTGCTACAGATGGGCAAGATCCTTGAGGAGGTCCACCTCTTGGATCAGTACCTTGCTACAGGAGCCCACAGTATTCAGTAGCAGGATGGATCAGTGGCAATAGATGCAGTCAAATGCCAGCGTGACAGATGAAGAGTCTAGTTGCAGTCAGATGTTGGGGAATGCAGTGTAGAATTGGCAGCAGTGCAATTGGGACGGTGCAAAGTCAGCAGCAGCAAAGATACCTCAATGACAACGCAAATAGTAGCAGCAGTCAGGACTCGGGAGACATATGCATCATACTGATCATAGTTGATTCGATATTTAGGATGCCTTTCAGTTGTAGCAGCAACAGATGGAGAGGGAGTTGTAGTGTTGGTAGCAGTTCAGCAGGTTCAACAGCAGCACAGATGCAGCACATATTGGAGTTGCATAGTAGTTGGTGGGAAACAGCAGCCAAACATCAATAGCATGACAGGAGATGATGCAAAGACAGGGTGTCATCACAATATGTGCAATAGAGCACTAAAACACATTTCTCGCCAAGGGGTAGTGTTATTTTTTGTAGAATTAGATGTGTTCTACCTTGAAATTTTGTGGAGAGGTTAGAATACATGAGATCTCCAAAACCCAGAAATAGTATCAGGAAATTCCGCCTAGAAATGACTTAATTAGGTTATTAGTCAGTTTTTAAATCTTTCCTAAGTCTAAACTTAGGGAATGTGACTAATTAATCATAATTAATTAAGTCAAGGTGTGAATGTTCTAGAAACTCACACGGATTGACTTCAAGTTAATCTTAGCCATCGATTAAGATTTAATCTTGGTCGTTGAAGTCTCAACAAAGAATTATAAGAAGAAGTTGATGGGGCTTGGAGAAACCATTTCAGCAGTTCGATTTCATGAGCAAATCGATTTCTAGAGTGGCAGCGATCCATTGTCGGAGAGAGAGCCAGTGAAATCGAAGTAGTGATTGAGGGGCAAGGACAGTGAGTCGAAGGAAACATTTTCTAGATCCGGGGAGGTAGCAGCAAGTGAATCGAATTTCCTAGAGAGGCAGTGCTGAGGGACTACGCACTACTTCAGTTAGGCAAATCAATTTGGTGAGGAGAAAAATTCATTCTCAGTTCCAGAGGCCAGGAAGGAGTCCCAGAGGGTCGAAGAGACAATTTTCTCAGTTTCCAAAGGCAAAACGACTTCATCTGAGCCCAATCCATAGCAAGTCGTCCAGCCAGCAACATAGAGGTTGATGCAGTGCTCCAGGAGATCGAGTTTTTGATAAGGAAAGTCTACCCAGAGATTTCCTTTGGGAGAAGGGTAATTCCCTTCAGTATTTCACTCAAGTTTTCTTGCTATTTGGATTGCTAGTTGGGCATCCATAGATGTACTCAGATTTCATTGCTGCATAATAAAATAAACCCTCACTACTGCACCGGTTTTCCCAATTTGGGTTTTTCCGGGGACATTGGTCCAAAAATAACTGTGTAAATTTATGTGTGTGCTAGCATTTCTTCCAGCGTTTATTCTTCCGCAGTTTTATTTGTATAGGTTGCAGTGTGAGTTATTCAGTATTTGTTGTAGGAAACAATAAATAAATTATTAAATTTAATTAACAATTAGGAGAATAATTTCCAATTGCTGCAATGGGATTCCAAGTTTCGGAATTTTCACACTCCATGCATTTATCTTAATCAATGTGCCCATGGATCGAACTTGATTACAAAGTTATACTATCTTCCTTGGAGTTGTCGTCATTGACTCCCTTTTTTTATTCCGAAGACCATGCTTGATGCTAACCAATATCATTATATTCATGCCATGCAATGTTGAGAGAGTCTTGATCTCCATCCATTTCAAAGCATATCATGTTTCTTCTTTTGAGCATCATATAGCCTTATGGAAGACTTACCGAGTACACTTTTATATCTCTTTCTACAAGTTCTTGTAGATATGAACCTTTCCCTATAGAAGAGTTACTTAAAATATGCATACTTATGTTGCCCATCATTCTTCAATGAGCTTGCTTCTTGTACCTATCAAAGATAGGTTCATTTTCCCAGAAGTAGGAAGACTTTTATTATGCCCTTCATACTGCAACTTGAACAATCTACATTCCTTCATCCTCCAAGAGTATTGTTTCCATAGTAGATGGAATATATACTAGTCATAATGTTGCTTCCAAGAATCTTCCAAAATGATGATTTTTATAGGATCTTGATGATCCTTCTTTGCAAAATGACTACCTCTAACAGTATGTTAGAAAATGATTTGGATGAACAGGAATATGCAATATGATCCCAATCTTCTCATCCTTTGATAACTAGATAATTTTTCAAAGCAACTTGATTATGTAGACTCTAATTCTTCTACAATCATATTCTTCTATCTATGATGCCATGATTTTACAAAAATCGAGACTCTTCTAGAGTATGCAACAACACATGCTACTCTACTTTTTACCTAATAAAAGAATGAAAATTTTCACAAACAACCTGACAAAGCTGAGACTTTCTTTAATAATAAAGATCTTTGAGATCTTCTCATTTCTGCTTCTTCTCAGGTTCTCCCTTTTCTTCAACTATGTGTGCTTCACTTCTTTCCTTTCATTTGTTGTTCTTCTTGTTTGGACAATCCCTCTTAAAATGTCTGTACTCATTGCATCCAAAACCTTGTATTTTGGACATCTATTTTCTTCTTGTGCTTTCCAAACTTCCCTTTCTTCAACTTCTCGGTCCTTACAATGACGGCTTGAGACCTTTCATTTGATTCAGTGTCATCCTTTGCCTTGATCCTAGATTCTTCCAAGATACATTGAGCCCATAATTCATCAAAAGGTGTGGTATCTTTCTTTGAGTAGATGTTAGTTGCAAAACAAGTCCAATTAGGTGGCAAAGCATTTAGCACACAAATAGTCATCTCAGAGTCAAAAAGATTCTCCCCAATCCCTCGTAACTGGTCTCTTATTTGTGATATCTTCATAAGATAGGTGGCCATGTCTTCATCCTTTGATTTCCTTATTCTATAGAGTTGATTCCTCAAGGAAATATTTTGACCTGATGTACTTATAGAGTACACCTTTACTAGCTTATCATACATAGCCCTAGATGACTTCAAATCAACAATGAAGGGAACAAGATGATCTTTGATGGATTCAACAATGATCCTTTGTGCTTTTACTTCTCCCTTCTTGTACTTTGCTAGCTCTTGAATCTTTTCTTTGCTTGGTTTAGCAACTTCTCCAAGAACATACTGACTTCGTTCTTTGTGAGTGTCAAGTCAATCCTCTTCTCCCATGCTAGGAAATTTGTTGATCCAAGTAGCTCGTTGCTTGCCTTGCAGAATGTAGATATATGATTCGTGGATTGAGACATAGAAGACAATATAATTCTTACTTTGTTAACCAAAAGTCCTTGATGATGTCTCTAACTATCATGATGTTTTCAAAACCTTCAAGGAGACTTCAAAGATGCCCTAGAAAGATGTCTTCTAGGATGCCTTCAGCAACATTGTCTTCAAACATCTTCCAAGATTCCTTGAAGCTTCCTCTTCTTCAAGATGATGCACTAGAGAATCTTCAACAAATACTTGCCCTTCCTTCCTTCAATGATAGCTTGATGTAGCAATCCTCTTTCTAGATTAATGGGTCTTCTTCATCTTTCCTTGTGTCCTTCTGCAAATGATTCCTCTTGACAAGCAAACCCTTTTTTGTGTCCTTATGGCTGCCTTTTGTTGTTCACCTTAGCTCTGATACCATGTTGGAGAATGCAGTAGGGCAGCTGCGAATTCAATTTCTCCTTAACCTTAATAATTTCTTATGAACTTTATTTATCTTCTTGTGTTTCTTTATTAGATATTTTCATCAAACAATTATCAAGAGAAAAAACATTGAAGACAATGGACACAGAAATTAGTCTACAAGTCAGGGCCAAACCCCTCCAAGGGGAAAACCCAGAAAATCTCCTCTTCTTATAAAATCTACTTCAAATGAGACCCAAAACCCTATACCAAGTCCTCCTCCAAGAAGCCCTTCCAATTTGGTCAGAGGTCAGCAAAATCAACAAAGATTAGTTCTGCTTCAACCAATGTCCAACTTCAATTTCAGCCCCCATCTTCAACCTGCAACTTCGGCCCTGTAGTACCTAAGAAACACTAGCTTCTTGGCACGTGAGATAGAAATTATGGCCCAAAAACAGATTTTATTTTTCTTCTTGACTTCTCCTTGCTTCTTGGACCTTCGCTTTTGTTTTCTCCTCGTTCCTAGCTTCAGATCAAACTTCTTCTTGAGAGAGATCAAATTGGTGACTAATGAGGTCGACTCTACTTTTATTTATAGGCTTTCCATGGGGTCGAATTCCATTCTTTAGGCCGACTTGTGCTAGGAGGCTTGTAGAACTTTCTAGACTCAAAATCAATTTCTTTTATATGTTACAACTTACCCGATAGGATCTTATACAAATGATAATGACTTTCTTGACTCAAGAAAATTATTCTGACATGGCAACCCCTAGAAGCATGAAGAACATGCTTGACCTAGATGACCATCAAAATGGAGAATGAAACCCATGCTTAAAAATAATATTTTACTTTCTTCTTTTTCTTGTAACATAAGGTATACATAACGATTTGAGTACATTGACAATTATGAAGACCGAAACTAGTTACATTTTTGTACACCCAAAATATAAAAAATATCAGTCCTAAATTAAGCAAAATCTGCCCACTGATTTGCAAGAAAAATCAGCCTTTCGAATGGACAAATTCTGCCCAAGAAGTTGAACCGAAAGTCAACACCCCTCTTTCCTGCTCTTTGTAGCTGCCTTAAAGTGAGCTTGAAATCTACTCAATGAGCAGCCTCAACCTCTGCAAATAAGACAATGACAACACTAAAATGAATTAGTTATCATGAATGATCTAATGCATGATGGAATGAGAAACTATAATGATCCTAGAAATACTAGAGAAAGGTGGAACTAGAATCCAAGTGAGTTAGAAAAATATTGTAAGCTTTGATCAAAAGAAACAAGTAAATTTGTCCCTTTTGGATCAAGAAATGACCATTGTTGAAACCCAATCTTGAGTCTAATACTCTGATTTTCAATAGCAAACCCAAACAAGTAACCAAAGATTGTTTGGAAATTTGATTGATGGAAGAAAACCCAATAGGGGCTAGCAGAGCCCTCTCAAAAAATGCTCTAAATGGCATCACTTTAGGAGTGGGTTGAATGAATACTTTTATTCCGCTTGTAAATTAGAGATAGCCTACAAATACACATCAAAACTCCTCTCCTCCACATGCTTGTTAGCAATAGCTGGAAATTTTGCAAGAGAAAATAACCAATGTAAGCTAGTTATTCACATGTTACCCACAATGATTAGATCAAATGCCAAGTTTGCCAAGTGAAACAAAATACTTACTAACCACTTCCTTGAGATAACACTACCCCTCCAAGGATCTAAGCATACAAGCTATAAAACAAATTAAAACATCAAGAAGTTACCTCCATCAACAAGCAAGAAAAGCACCTTCTGACCTCCAAAGTCTTTGATTTTATTAGAGAAATAGAAAGAGTACGTAATCCAACAGAGTTTCCCAAGCATGAGCTTCTTAACCCTCAGAGACAAAGAGCCCATGGGTTATATTTAGTATTTACACATAAAATGGGAGGAATCCCAATGCAAAAACTGAATGACAAGTGAAGAAGAGGTGACAATCTCAAGGAGAGGTCGAATTCTCCATGTGTAATGAAGGTTGGTCAAGTGTCTCCTCAAGCTGTGTATTACCTCTTCCTGGTTGTGCGTATTTCCCTTGAGGAATTGCACTGGTTTAACTGTTAGCCACATGTGAGATGAGTGTAGTGGAGAGGGAGATAACTCCCACGAAATCTGGAAACCATCCTCAACAACTCAGCTACCCAAATCTACCTCTGTGTGGAGCTACTAACTGGCAGCGTGCTCCTCAACAGCCTCTGTATGAGTGAGAATTGGTTGTGGTTTTGGCAGCTTAATTGAAATGTGCCAGCATGTGGTAAGAGCTGGGAGTTAACTCCACAAAATATGTTGTGATTGATCCTTGTCCTGCCCATCAAATCTGTGAGCATCAAGGAGTAAATTCAACCTAGCTGATGTGGAAAAACGAGCTCCCTTATCTGACAGTTGATGTGACCTCATAATGGTTTGGCACTAGAGCCTCCAAGGTGGTCTTCCAAGTCACATTCACTATGTCTTTGACTTCAGTTTGAAATTCCACATCATTTCCACTTGGTGACATATTTATTATGTCCACATTTTATTTAATTTTCTCAATTTTTATGCCACTTTTTGCCACTAATATAGGAAAAGAGGGTTTTGAGGGGTTAGAAATCATTTTTTGACCCTTAAAAACGTCCTTAGGAGAATGTTGGGATGGAAGCATGGTTTTTAAGTACTTCTACGCCCCCAACATCTTATAAGCTCACTTATTTACAATTTTATGAAGAATTTAATTAAAAATCCCATCCTGCAATAATTTTTAATAAATTAAAAAATCCTATAAAAATCTAATCAAATTTCGCAACGCTTTAAATATGTCCTAGTATGGTAATATATATTGAATCTAGGCATTAGGATAGACTCAAGGCTCAATCGTCAAGCCGTCACTCCATCTTTGGAGTGTGTGAGTGAAAAAACTCGAGTAATTATTCATCGCTGAAAAGTAAGAATAATTATTTCGTGCCCTAAATTTAGGAATTAACCAGTCAATCTAAATTTTACAATTTAAATTGCAAGAATTTACTTCAAATGCCCTAAATTTTACAATTAACTAGAATTTAGTGGAAACCAAAATTTAAATGCAAATAATTACTTGGAAATCTCGTTTGGAGTTGGTTCCCATTGTTGTTGCTCCCAATCTGCACTTGCTGCTAAACCAATTGTTTCATCCCAGCCTATATGGGATCAACCTATCTGATTCTCAGATCCAGAAGACTTTGAAATTGAAGAATTTTGGCCCCGTGCCCAAAATTCCAAGAACAGTTGCTCAAGTTTCCCAAATTTCAGACTCGTTCCTCAATGGCGTATCCTTCTCCCCATTTCCTCTCCTTTTTTTCTCCCCTTGTTCTGTATTCTCCCCCATCTTATATAAAGTCCCCTCCTTCAAACAGTGGTCACCTTCCTTCCTCCAACCAAGGATCAGGTGTAGTCGAACCTATGCATGTATTTGCCACTTGTGCTGAAGGTTGACAATAGAGCCAAATAAGGAGTTTATTCGAGAGGCTAGGTTTGATTTATATTTGAAGTTTGAAACATTATAATATTTCTTTAGATTCTAGAAACATGATTTATTGTATTTCTTAATTAAATTCATGAATTTATAACATTTGTTTATAAACATAACTTATTTATATTAATTTATTCATAAATTATATAAATCAATGTTGCACAAAGCGGGGACGTTTTTTGAAGTGGGGGAGAAGCGTCATTTCCAAAAATCTAGGAGGCGAAGCGTTGGGAAGCATCTGCTATATTATTATTATATATAATATTATATTGCGTTTTACTCAAAACAAACATCCAACTACCAAATTAGTTTTAGAACAGAAAACTTGCATTTTTTTTGCATACATCAAGATAGATATGCCATCATGATTCCTTGTAGTTCTAGTATGTACATCAACCATTATATTAGCATTACAAACATACATCAAATTTTTAAGCATATTATAAACATAATAGAGCATTTATGATTATTTAGCAAGGAGCAATTGTCAACTTTGTCATCCATTAAATAATAATGTTTACAAAATATGTCACTTGGTCACCGCCAAGACAAAAAAGGTTCAAATTCACAAGCCTACAAGTCTAATGATTAATCTATGACAAAAGTAGTAAATTGTGAATATATCTACTAATCTCTCTTCCTTCCACCGCGAAGAGAACGTGGCAACAGGCCTCCATGTGGTGGCAATGAAGAAGATGATGCCTGTGGAAGTTGTGGCAATGGCACTGAAACTGATGAAGACGAACCCCCTGTTGTTGGTGTTGAACCATGGAACCTAGGAACAAAGGGACCAGATGGGGGTGGCATCTCAACACAATCATCATCATCCTGGAATCGCTCAAAAAATCATACAAAAAAAACACTAGTTAACAAAAAAAATTAAAAACATTAACTAGAGAAATGCTTTATAAGGAAAATTCATACCACAATGGACATACCTGGATAAGAGCATCCTCTAATTGCTTTAATCACAACACTCCATCCTCCAAATTGGGCTCCTCTGGATTCTTGTCCCAAATCTTAAGGTCTTTATTAGTCTTTGTATCATCACAGTAATGGGACAACAATCGCAAGTTGTAATGAACATAAACCAAGCTCTCTGCCCGATCTAAACTCAACCTGTTCCTTTTAACACTGTGGATGAAAGAATAAGAGCTCCAACACCTCTCTACAGAAGAAGTGTTTACCACCTGCGATAGCACCTGCAATGCCAAAGTCTGTAGAAGTGGAGTAGCCCATCCATGCATGTTCCACCACTCAAGAAAAGAAAAAGTCTCTCGATCTCTAATTGCATGCATGCTCCCAAATGGACTAGTGTTAAGCGTATACTTGCTCAACTGTCTCAGTACCATGGCAGCCTCCTCCTCATCAAGGATTAATTTACTCAATGCAATCATATATTTTTTGTGAACCTCTTGATCTTGGTGTGGTTTTCTCCTGCTTCCCCCCAGGTGATGATGTTGAAAGCCTTGATGGATGATAGTATTTAGGTGTCAAAACATATGCTAATGCATGTAATGGAACATTTAGCATTTCCCATCGGTTTTCCACCTCTGCACGAATATAATTGTACAAGGTGATATCTCTAGGCCCAACAATGTCTTTAATCTGCCCCAACATGCTATCCATTTGCTCATACACCTCCCCAATTATTGGTCGATTTGAATATCCAAACTTGATCATGTAATAAATTGGTTTGGTGAATTGCAAAACATATTTAACCTGTGTAATATTCCTAATTAGCCATGGCTAATTGGAATATTCGATTTTGCTCAATTTTGCCTTCTATAGTTATTTGTAAATAAAAAGGTGAGGAAAAGGGGACATAACTCACTTTTAGAATAAAAGTCACTTCCTAAAAGCACAACGTTGTGACTTAAAGGGGAGCCAAGGGGGCCAAAGGACCACGCAGAGCTGGGGCCCACGCATACACTTGAAGGGACTGTGCAGATGGGAAAAGGAACACGTGGCAAGAGGAGATTACGTTGGAGGAGGTGAGCCTTGGGATTGAGAGAAGCCAATGCTATAAAGGAGGGAGGAGCCTCCTCATTTTGGCATTCAGTCATGAGCATTTGAGCTAGTCATTTCCACTTGGAGCACGCTGGCTGTTTAGCCTGTCTGCAGCACTATTTAGTGCACTGAGTGTCTACGTTCGGAGATCTCGCCCTTAGCCCCGGGGGACTTCGAGTGCCTACTCGGGCAAGGTAGTTTCAGCAGTCTTTTTGCAGTAGTTTTGATCTTTGGCATTGAGGTGGAGCTGAGCATTGGAGGACTGCGCAATCTTGAGAGAGAGAGACGCAGTTTTTCTAGGAGCAGTTCCGGATTAGGGGTTTGTGGAGGAGTTGAGCTAGGAGATTGAGCAAGAGATCAGCTCTTGCATATTGGAGGAGTTTGGCAGAATTTCAGGCAGTATTTTGGAGGATTTTACTCAGTGGCAGCGCAGAGCCTTGAGGGATTGCGTGATTCCCCAAGGGGGCGATTTTCAGGGGTCGGCCATTTCAAAAACACTTTCTGGGTTTTTCTAGATTTTCTAAGTAGACGCTGATTCCAGAGTTTCAGCATTTTCTGAGGAGGGGAACTGCCCCAAATCCTTATTTTATTTCCAGCAGCAGCAGCATCATCCACACAGTTTAGAGAGAGGCCATTCCTTGCTATTCTGAGTGTATTTCATCACTTGCCTGGTGCAAGTCGAGGTGCCATCTTTCTGATCACCTCCTGTACTCATTCCATTACTCAGTATAATAAAATGGCTTAGCATTTCTCTCTGCATTTCTCGAGTGTCTGCTTATATTTCATGTTTCCATTATTATATGTTGTACCGCTGTTATTTTTGTCATTTTGAGCTTGCCGGTTATTATATCATTTGTGCGTATTTAGTTGGAGTTTACTGGGGTTTGGGGAATATCTATGAAACGGGATATTACAGTGGTATCAGAGCATAGATCTGGCTCAGCCTGTGGAGCTAGTAATTTATGACACCGGGGGAAAATCCCTACATCTGTTACAGAGGTAGGAGATACAGAGACACTAGACGTAGGTTGGAGAACACCTACGGGGAGGGAGACTGTGTCTTGGTGATGGACGCAGAACAGGAGGAGCCTGTGGTGGACGCAGGACAGAAGGAGCTTGTAGTGGACGCAGAGCAGGAGGCAGAGCCCGGTCATATGGGCGATTATTTTGCAGAGTACCAGGCCTATGGGCAGGACTTCAGGAATGCTCTTTCATTGAGAGATTTTGTTCAGCTCCAGCGGGATAGTAGACCCCGTGACCATCACAAAGGACACCGGCATTATCACGATGGAGACACCCACCGCACAGCTAGCAGATTCCACTTGCCTACGTTTGATGGTTCATCAAACAGTTTGGCAAGGTCTTGGGTGGAGAAGCTGGACATCTATTTCCAGCTTAACCAGATGTCGGAGGCAGAGGCCATTAAGGTGGCAACGTTACATTTGGATGGTGAGGCCCAGGATTGGTGGTTCCATGGGATGGTTACACTCGGGCATTCCACAATGACGACATATGCCGAGTTCACCACGAGATTGATGGAGAGGTTCGACCGAAGGGATTCGGAACAGCACTTTGTTGAGCTGATGAGGCTCAAACAGATAGGGAGCCCAGAGACCTACATTGCAGACTTTTTGAGGGTTTTAGTGATGGTGCCAGATCTATCCACGGCACGGAGGATCTACATGTATGTTGAGGGGTTAGCAGAGCCACTTCGGGGTCTAGTCAGATCCGCTAGACCAACCACACTTCAGGATGCTATTAACAGGACCCGAGACTTACAGGATGTCTTACCCAAGGCCCGGACACCTTACCCCCAGCGACAGGCTTTTCAATCTAAGGGGAAGGATGTGAGGATTCCGCCTCCGAAGGGGAATCCAGGACGAGTACAGATTGACGATGATGCTAGGAGGGAGTTGAAGAAGAAGAGGTTGTGCTTCACCTATCAGGAGCCGTGGGCACCAGGACATAGATGTGCTGATGGCAAAGCACATTTTATTGAGGTCTTCTCCGAGAGCAGTTGGGAAGAGGATGACGAGGATGATGTGGAGGCAGGAGATAGTCATGTCGTACAGGGTCCCTTGCCGCCTCCACCACTAGCAGCAGGTGGTGTAGCTTTTGTACCTACCGGAGGAGCCCTTGCAGCATTGCGAGGAGTTCCTAAGTATTTGACACTACGCGTACGAGGGACAGTACATGGCCAGCGAGTCTCAGTTTTGGTTGACAGTGGGGCCACCCACAACTTCATCGATGCACAGATGGTTGAGCAGAGAGGTATACCGACAGAGAGCTTCGATGGATTTTCAGTTTTGGTCCCAGGAGATCAGACCATGGTGTGCGTTCGTTATGTTCCAGAGTTATCAGTGACGATGGGCACCTACACACTGACCGACCACTTCTTCATGGTCAATATTCCAGACACCAACATAGTACTAGGTGTTCAGTGGCTCATCACTCTAGGGAAGGTCACTACAGATTGGAAGGCCCTAGAGATGGAGTGGGATGATGAGAAGACAAGGAGGCATGAGAAGATACAAGGACAGCACACATACCCGCCTCAGACTGTTTCAACTCATCGGATGGAGGCAGTCTTCCGGAAGGGGAACGTAGAGTGGGCGGTGGAGCTACGTGCATCAGAGACAGGGACTACAAGGCAGGCAGTGCACCCGGAGATACAGTCCATCCTTGACCGGTATGCCACAGTATTTGGGAAGATTCCGCTGGGACAGCCACTGTACCGAGGGTTTGAGCACACCATCGAGCTTGAGCAAGGCATACAGGCAGTGATTACCACCCCCTATAGGCATCCCAAGGCCTATCGAGATGAGATTGAGCAAGCCATTCAGGAGTTGCTGGCTCTTGGACACATTCGGCCGAGCACGAGTCCTTTTGCTTCTTCTGTGGTGTTGGTGAAGAAGAAGGATGGTACATTGAGGATGTGCATTGACTACAGGGCCCTGAACAAGAAGACCCTGAAGAACAGGTACCCCATACCCAGGATCGATGAGTTGATGGACGAGTTGAGAGGAGCACGGTTCTTCTCAAAGATTAATTTGAGATCTGGGTACCATTAGATTCGCGTGAGGGAACAGGACATTCCCAAGATCGCCTTCAAGTGTCATTATGGGCACTTTGAGTTTTTGGTAATGCCCTTCGGGCTAACCAACGCCCCAGCTACATTACAGTCTTGCATGAATCACATCTTCCGCAATCACTTAAGGAAGTTTGTGTTGGTGTTCTTTGATGATATCCTCATTTACAGCAAGACTTGGGAGGAGCATCTCCAGCACATTGAGATAGTATTGCGCATCTTGGAAGAGCAGCAGTTCTATGCCAAGCTCTCCAAGTGTGAGTTTGGGTTGACAGAGATGTTATACTTGGGACACATCATAGGGGTGGACGGAGTGAGGGTCCACAAGGAGAATATCAGCGCCATCAGAGATTGGCCAGAGCCGAGAAACGTGACAAAACTTCGAGGATTCATTGGCATTTGCACTTACTACCGAAAGTTCGTCAAGGGTTTCTCACAGCTTGTTGTACCCCTAATAGATTTGACGAGGAAGGGGGCATTCAGTTGGTCAGATACAACGCAGCGAGCCTTTGACAGGCTCAAGGAGGTTATCAGCAGTTGCCCAATGCTTGCACTGCCGGATTTTACGCAGCCATTTGTTTTGGAGTGTGATGCGTCAGAGAAGGGATCGGCGCAATGTTGATGCAGGGAGGTCACCCTATAGCCTTTGAGAGTCGGAAACTCCTTCCGCACGAGAGGTTGTATTCTATATACGACAAGGAGATGTTGGCCATCATGCATGCATTGGCCAACTATCGGCAATATTTGGTGGGTAACAGGTTCAGGGTGAGGACTGATCACAACAGTCTCAAGTTCTTTCTGGAGCGGAAGCAGCTACAGGAGAGGCAGCAGAAATGGATCTGTAAGATCCAAGCATATGACTTTGACATTGAGTATGTCAAAGGTAAGAACAACGTGGTAGCAGATGCCCTTTCACGTAGACCAGCTACATTGTCTCTTATGAGATTGGACGCACACTGGAGGGCTCGATTCCTAGTACAGTACTCCAAGGATAGATTTGCATGTGAGGTTCTGTATGGGCAGGTGGCGGATGACAGGTACAGGGTGGTCAATGAGATCATCTATTACAAGGACCGGATCTTCTTGACTGAGGGATCTCAGCTCAAGAAGAAGATACTTTAGGGGTCACATGATTCACCATTGGTAGGTCATTAGGGGTTTACCAAAATCTACAGGGCCATTAGAGAGAGGTTCTCATGGAAGGGCCTCAAGGAGGATGTACTCCAGCATGTCCGGGAGTGCAATGTTTGCCAGAGGAACAAGGGGGAGATGAACCATCCAGCAGGACTATTGCAGCCTCTTCCCATTCCGGAGGGGAAATGGGAGTGTACTTTGATGGACTTCATCACAGGGTTGCCCATGGTACAGGGCAAGGACTGCATCTTTGTCGTCGTTGATCGGCTGACAAAGTACTCACACTTTTTCGCCATATCCGCACACTACACAGCAGCGCAGGTGGCCGAGCTGTTCTTCAGAGAGATTTTCAGGTTACATGGTCTTCCCAAGACCATCACCAGTGACAGGGGCAGTCGTTTCATGGGCGGATTTTGGCAGGAGCTTTTCCGGTTGGTGGGGACGGAGTTGACACCGAGTACCAGTTATCACCCACAGACGAACAGGCAGACAGAGATAGTTAACAAGTGGTTGGAGGGCTACTTGCGTAACTATGTCAGTGGGCAGCAGCGAGCATGGCTGAAGTGGCTGCATCTGGGAGAGTACTGCTACAACACTACACATCACATGTCCATTGGTATGTCAACATTTTATGCTTTGTATGGATATCATCCCTTATCTTTTGCTGACGAGATGTTTGGTGCTAGCAAGGCTCCGAGAGCCAAGATTTGGATCCAAGAGAGTTAGGATATTCTCTGAGCTCTCAAGGATAATACGGCTATAGCGCAAAACCAGCAAAAGTTGTATGCTGACAAGGGTCAGGTGGAGAGACAATTTGAGGTAGGGGACTTGGTCTACCTACGATTACAGCCATATCGACAGTTGTCACTGAAGCAGAAGGGGGCTGAGAAGCTCAAGCCCCGCTTTTATGGGCCATACAGGGTGATACGCAGGATTGGACAGGTTGCGTATGAGTTGGAGCTGCCCCAAGGCAGCAAGATTCATAACGTTTTTCATTTATCATGCCTGAAAGGCATTGGGGCAGCATGTGACAGTGACAGATGAGCTACCACCCACGGATGATGAGAGGCATTTGGTGTTGCAGCCAGAGGCTATTATTGATACCAGGGAGAGGCAGCTACGGAACAAGACAATCCGGGAATTCTTGGTGAGGTGGAAGAATTTGCCGGATGAGGATGCCACTTGGGAGAGTGAGAAAATTTTGCAGCATCCATTACTTCAGTTGCTTGAGGACAAGCAACATTTCGCCGGGGGAGACTGTAATATTCCTAATTAGCCATGGCTAATTGGAATATTCGATTTTGCTCAATTTGGCCTTCTATAGTTATTTGTAAATAAAAAGGTGAGGAAAAAGGGACATAACTCACTTTTAGAATAAAAGTCACTTCTACTAGCACAACGTTGTGACTTAAAGGGGAGCCAAGGGGGCCAAAGGACCACGCAGAGATGGGACCCACGTAGACACTTGGAGGGACTGCGCAGATGGGAAAAGGAACACGTGGCAAGAGGAGATTATGTTGGAGGAGGTGAGCCTTGAGATTGAGAGAGGCCAATGCCATAAAGGAGGGAGGAGCCTCCTCATTCTGGCATTCAGTCATGAGCATTTGAGCTAGTCACTTCGACTTGGAGCACACTGGCTGTTTAGCCTGTCTGTAGCACTGTTTAGTGCACTGAGTGTCTCCGTTCAAAGATCTCACCCTTAGCCCCGGGGGACTTCGAGTGCCTACTCGGGCAAGGTAGTTTCAGCAGTCTTTTTGCAGTGGTTTTGATCTTTGGCATTGAGGTGGAGCTGAGCATTGGAGGACTGCGCAGTCTTGAGAGAGAGGGACGCAGTTTTTCTGGGAGCAGTTCCGGATTGGGGGTTTGTGGAGGAGTTGAGCTGGGAGATTGAGCAAGAGATCAGCTCTTGCATATTAGAGGAGTTTGGCAGAGTTTCGAGCAGTATTTTGGAGGATTTTACTCAGTGGCAGCGCAGAGCCTTGAGGGATTGCGTGATTCCCCAAGGGGGCGATTTTCGGGGGTCGGCCATTTCAGAAACGCTTTCTGGGTTTTTCTGGGTTTTCTAAGTAGACGCTGATTCCAGAATTTCAGCATTTTTTGGGGAGGTTAATAGCCCCAAATCCTCATTTGATTTCCAGTAGCACGGAGTTTCCCAACAGCATGCACGCAGTTCAGAGAGAGGTCATTCCTTGTTATTCTCAGTGTATTTCTTCACTTGCCTGGTGCAAGTCGAGGTGCCATCTTTCTGATCACCTCCTGTACTCATTCCATTACTCAGTATAATAAAATGGCTTAGCATTTCTCTCTGTATTTCTCGAGTCTTTGCTTATATTTCATGTTTCCATTATTATATGTTGTACCGCTGTTACTTTTATCATTTTGAGCTTCCCGGTTATTATATCATTTGTGCGTATTTAGTTGGAGTTTACTGGGGTTTGGGGAATATCTCTGAAACAAGATATTACAACCTATGACCAAAAGTACACGTCAAGAATAGTGTCCTTGGCTGCATTAGCACCATCTCTATCAATGTTAATTTCATCCCATGTTTCAGCACATACCATATTAGTTAAAGCTTGTCTCACCTTCACTAGCCGCCTAAAGGTGAGGTAATAACTGGTAAATCTTGTCTTTGCAAGTTTAAGCAACTGCAACTTGGAGTAAGTGCCATAGAAGTAGTTTACCCCTGTATGCCCTGTGATGAATTTAATGAGTTGCTTCCCTCTCCTGTAAAGCTCATTAATCCACCCACATTCTTTATGCTTCACAATATCATGCATCAAAAGGTTCAATGTGTGAACCAGGCACCCAAACCAAAAGATGTGTGGATGAGTAAGCTCAATAAGTTTTCCTGCTACCTTACAATTTGTTGCATTATCTGTGA
Organism: Pinus taeda; assembly: GCA_000404065.3. Classification (NCBI taxonomy): domain Eukaryota; kingdom Viridiplantae; phylum Streptophyta; class Pinopsida; order Pinales; family Pinaceae; genus Pinus; species Pinus taeda. The sequence continues at coordinate 31,637 of APFE030391972.1, read as the reverse complement.
TCACTTGAACCACATTATTCGGACCAACATCTTTGATTGATTGCAATAGGAGATCTGCAATGTTTTGTGAAGATGCACTGATGGAGGAGGAGTCATGACATGTAATAAATACTGCACCACTAGCAGAAACACCAAGAACATTTATCAAATGTTGGTTTCTAATATTTGTGCACCCATCTGATACAATGGATACCCCACAATCTAGCCACTCATTTGTAAAACGTGTCAGAGCTCTTTGAACCTTTGCTTTTTCTCTTTCTAATAACATTGTTCTAGCTTTCTCATAGTTGGGGGACTTGTATCCTTTTGGGGCTTCATTGATGGCCTTTACCATTTCATGCCAATAGGGGGAGCGAAGCACATTGAATGGTACACCGCAAGCACAAAGAAATCAGACTATCTTTCCATCTGCATCATCCCTCCCAGCATCATTAAGAAAATCCCCTATTGTTCTTTTACCTCCAGAGCTTCCAGAAGTACCATGAGGAGATGAGCTACCAAATCTAAAGATTGCACTTGATTCAGAATGAGTTTTTTGTTTCTTGCTTTTTTGTTGTGCAGCCTCCTCTATTTGGATGTATTTTCTTCTTTGTTCAGATGAAATGTTTGGGCAAATTTGTATCCCCACAGCACCGTTTTTATCATCATTGTCCATCACCCCACAAAGATGCCTCCTCACACGGGTATATCAACCACTAAATGGTTTTCCTCCATGACAACCATGAGGGCACAAAAATTTGTAGCTTCCACCACTCTTCCCCCCTTCAAGTTTGGTCACATAGTTCCACAAGGGTGTTAATGCAGCTTTCCACTCTAGTGTTTTAGTTTCCCCTTCAGGTTCAACTTCATCCCCTTCCTCTTCAAACCCTTCCTCCTCATCATACATTGGGTCACTCATATTGGGACCACTGTCCTCTTGTGCTTCTTCCCTTCTATTCGTACTCCCCCTTGCCATCATTAAAACCAAAAGTGGAATGATACATAGAAGCCAAAAGAACACCATCTTGGAATATGGATATAGGTGGTGGACAACTTGCAAGTAAATGAGCAAGTAGAAACAACGGGAAAGAGTAGGAAAGGGAGGAGAAAAATACAAAAAAATGTCAAAAAAAATAAGGGAGTTTGGGGTTTGCACTTACCTCTTTAGCTCTTGTGGATGAAGTCCTCCAAGCTCCTCCTCCTTCACTCCTCCAAGCTCTCCTCTCTTCTCCTCTCTTCTCTTCTCTTCTCTTATCCTCTCCTTTCTTCTCTTCTCCAACTCTCATAAGCTCAAAGTGAGTAAATGAGGGATGAATGGGGGCTTTAATCCCTTCATTCATCACCCTAACCCAAGGTGGACCCACCCCCAACAAGCCAACTCACACAAAAATAAAAAGTAAAAAATAAAAACAGTGATTGTTTGGCCGCGCGACAGAAAAAGAGGAAGTGCATACAGAATCATACACAATCCGTACGATTCACCCTCCGAAGCGCGGCGCTTCGTACGGCCGAAGCGGCGTACGAAACACACTTTGAACACAAGCTTCTAGAATTTCCAAGAAGCATGTTTATCAGTCCGAAACGCGTTTCGGTTTTCCGAAGCGTGTTTCGGACAGCGCTTCCCCCACGCATCTGTACGGATCGCGTTTCGGGGTTTAGATTTTGGGGGGGGGGTCCATGCAACACTGATATAAATTATAATTTTATAATCTATAATTTGTAATTTTTAATTATATTTCTTTATTAATTTACTCAAATATAAATATAAATTTTCTTGTGAGTTAGGTGTTCACTTAGTATGCATACTAGTGCAGTACATGCAACGCATGCATATGTAGCTATCATATGCATGCTAATATTCACATTTTGCACGTAATTCAAGATGGCTCATTACAAATTAGCTATGTGAAAAAAAAAACACTCGAGTGTACTCACTTGTTGATAGAGTCCCAAGTCACCTAAACCTTTTCAAAAGTTCATCAAACTAGCGATATTTGATACAATTCCCCGCATGGTTGCGAAATTTGAAAGAGAGAAAAGTAGAGAAAGAAGAGATAAAAGGTCAACATGTGCTTGTTGACTGCTAGACTGTTGAAAAATTTGATGAGCGCCTTGTACCTTGGGCCATGGGATCTTCAAGTTCTGCTTGGTGCAACCTAGCAGATAACAATGCCCAAACTAGATTTTGGGACCACAGTGAACCATTGACAAAGATTTGAGGGCCAACCCTCCAAGGATGAATTTTAGATGCTTCTACATCAAGTTTGGCACCTAGAAGCACCAATGTATGCCTATTGGAGATCATATCATGGATAGCGTTAGCATTTTAGTCCTCACGGCTCACACGTGTGGGCTTTCTCTTGAGCTGATGTCTCAGCTAGTTGGGTTGGCTTGTAACCCAATGCACCAGTGTAATTTTACTTGAGATTTAGGGGCTTTTATACTAATTAGACATTGTTCCTCATATAAATAAAGGAGAGGATCATTTTGTTTATCGTCATTTCGCCTCTTTGAGATTTCCGCCTCTTTTTCTAGTCGAAAGATGTGATCTATGGAGTAGAATTTGTCTTGAGCATTTTTTCTTGTCTTCAGAGAAATCACTTTGGATCAAGAATTGGATTGTACATGCATATTGCCTTGTAACTGCCATGTTTATCATAAATTTCTGATTTCATGTCTAATATATGGAATAAATTGGTGATATAGTGTCAATTTTGTGCCCTAATTTTGTTGAACACTAATTGAGTTGTAACTAGATCATAGTATTACATGCATTACTCATAGTTTGATATGTGAATGACAATCCCCTTGGTGATCTCATGTTAGCTCTCCCAAGTGAAATTTGATCCCCCACAACGCTGATATTTAGTGCTTTGATGTTAGGGCGTCAAAATATCCTTACTCCTTTGCAATATCAAATCAATTTTAAGGACCCATAGACTCCATTGACCCTATGACTATGCACTAGCCTTCCTTGCTAGTGATCTACTCAACTTTTTATCCATTACATTTTCTCTTTCTCTTTCTTGACCTAATTTGACCCCTTTAAGGCCAAGCAACCAAGCAAGGGCTTGGTATGAATTCCTAGGGAAGGGAAATTTTTGGTGTTGGAGAGTCTAAACTCCAAGAGGATAGTGTTTGCCACAAAATCACTCCTTTTGGTGCGCATACACTTTAATTTCGTCCATAATTTCCTTTGCCCTAGTGGCTTGTTGTAGGGTAAACCCTAGTTTGGTTTTAGCTTCAACTAGAGGGCATTTTGACTGCTACATGTGCCTTTTCCTAGCCGGAACACATTGTGAGAAACCTTTTCTCAATACCTTGACCTTTGGCCACCCCAATGCTCAACCCACTAATCAAACCCTAGGTCTTGTCTCTCCCAAATTTGGCCTCTCTAGGGAAAGTGAATTGCCTTCATTTGGTGATTGGAGCCTATTACTTAAGTTGAGCCTTTCCCTTGGAAGCCTAGCGGTCATCCTATACCATATACTTAGAATATCCATCATAGGTGACCTCTTACGGGGACTCCTCCCATTGGTTAAAGTCCATAAAGAGCAAGGGGTTTTGGTTGTGGTAACTATGGGCCATTACCCATTGTTGTCACTTGGTCTAGTAATAGCCTTGTAAGGTACTCCTCTCCAAGGTCTACTAGATTTTAAAAACAACGGGACGAAAAAAGAAACAATGGAAAACTTTGCGGTGTGGCACCATATTGACACTTGAACAGGGATCTTAGATAGTCTTGACGTGGTGGAGGGAGTGGAGATCTTAAACTGACAATATGAAGCCAACAAAATTGTGTACTCTTATTCCAACAAGGAGATTTGTGATTCCACATTCAATCTCCTACTGCCCATTGTACCCACTTGCCTCCATCTGACAACCAAACAAAAAATTGTATATCAGAAGAGGCTCATGGATGCCACTAGCTATCCACGTCAGTGCTACTTGCTTATTTGGATGGTGTAGGTCATTCTAAAGGTCTATGTTCATAGTTTTGCGAGTTGCTTTATTTTGCCACAGCCAAAGAGGATTTCTATGAACAAGGGAGAAGAAGAGGAGAAAGGAGATTGTTACAAATATATTTTATATAAAAATAAGATAAATATAAATAAATAAATAATAATCATAGTATAGTTAATTAATGATTAGTTGATGAAGAGGCATGTCTTCAAGGACATGACCATTCATGAAAGGGCACCTGCCTAAGTATATAAGCAGGCCCTCATTGTAACATTCAACCATCCTTGTACATTTCATATTATTAATTAAAATATTATTTACAAATACATTTGTGTATTTTTACATTTAAAGTCAACAAGCTATAGTTTTGTTGTTTCAGTGGTATCAGAGCCATGCAAGCCTTTGGACATTATCCGTTGCACAATATGACATTAAGTTTATGTCCTGAAATCATGGATCATTTAAGTGAAATTCGAGAATCATTTCAACAATTTAAAAAATCATTTGCAGAATATGCAGCATGTCTAAAGGAAGAATACATTGACATGAAAGGGACTAGTAATAAAGAATGTCCTAATCGAGAAAATGATGTTGAACATGTTGAATTGGGATCTTCTCAAATTGACATAAATAAGGTTGATAATCAAAGTGGATATATGACAACCAAAGATGAAGAAGCTAAAATTCTTAACAACCTTTTCCTAATGGCTAGCTCATAACGGCTAGTTTATAACAGCTATTTCATAATGGCTAATTCTAGGCAAGGATGCTTCTCTACTATTTAAACAATTGCGAAGATTGATTTTTTCACCTTTGTCCTGAGGATGAACCACATTAGTTGGTTCAAAACGTCGACCAAATCTCAAGAATGTGATTAATCTGAAAGATAATCCTATTAAAAATGAAGCTGTTGGCAAGAATATTGTTGAAAAAGATGATATTTCGAGCTTGCAAGTTTATAATGTGAAACAACGAAAATCTGAACCTATAGAAAAAGGCGATGTAGGACAAAAAGATGAAAAGGAAGTTAATTTTATGATAACAAGCAAAAGAATGAATATAACCAAAATACAAATAAAGCAAACTCATTATCTTTTGTTAAGGTTCTTTGAGGAAAGAAACTTGTAGCGATTTTGGTAGTGACTTGAGTCTTGTTGCAAAGGCAAGTCGTTCAACTCAAAGGGACCAGATGACGGATGATCTTTCTAGGATGTATAGTATGTTCTCTACAACACCCAACAGCTTGGAATCAGTGGCAAATATTTTTAAAGAGCATATAATAAGTCAAGGAAGAACCTTAGTGAAATCAACAGAAGACGCTTTAAACAATGGTGCAGACAAAATTGATATAGTTGCAATTCAAGATCAGGCGCTTATGGAGAAGATTATTGAATTGCATGACAATTCCATCGATTATATTTTCGATACATTTCAGGAAAATATTATTTTTGGTATTGTTTTAAAGAAAGCATTTCGAATAATATTCAGTGAATGTGTTGGGGAATGGACAAGTGCAGAATTCCTGGCCATATTTTTTGCTAACGTATTTAAAAACAGTGGCCTTCAAAAACTAAGTGATGATGATAGTGAGATTATCCTTGGAAAGGCAGCAAATCTTATAGAGTATATCAGCTATAAAGATTTATATTATGAATTTTACAGATCAAAACTAGGTCGCAGAATATTATTCGAGAAAACTACAAATGAGACTCTTGAGCGTAGCACATTGTCAAGGATGAAGCATCATTTTGTTTCAAAATATACATCAAAGATGGAAGGCATGTTGAATGACTTCAGACTTTCCCTGGAGACCCAAGCTGAGTGGAAAACATATTTTGATAACGTTAAAATTGGCAACTAGGGCCAAAATCCACCATGGACAACTCATATGATGGCAGTGTTCCACGGGGACTCGCCCCCCCCAGGGGTCTAGTTTCCTCGCTCCCCCGCGCTCCGGGGACTTGGGGACGAGTAGGGGACGTTTCCCCACGCTCCCAAAATGGAGGAAACTCAGGGGG
>APFE030391972.1:3910-24618 GCA_000404065.3 Pinus taeda | reverse complement strand
TTTTTAAGACCCTGACGCTCCCCCACGTTTCCTAAAAAATGGTAGGGAGCTTTTGCATAGGCCGCTCCCGCGCCCCCTCGCTCCCGCGCCCCCTCGCTCCCTCGCCCCCTCGTCCCGGAACCTTGGTGGAACATTGTATGATGGAGATGATATTTTTATTGGATTCCTCTTTCCAAGAGGTGCAAGATTGATCAAAATATCACCTCATTCTGACAAGTAAAAATGGAATTATGAATTTATTCCTTCTATGGACAAATTGTCAAGGTCGGCCAAAAGTCTAACATAGGCTCATGAAGCCCAACAGTCGTGTTTCTTCACCCTCAACGTTGTGTATAAATAGAAGAGGCATTTTCCTCATTTGGACACACCTCAACACACATCTTTCTCTCTCTTCTTCTCATTGGTTTGTATAGCTAACAGAAGCATCTTCTTCTCTAGGCGTTGACTTGGGTCGACTGAAATTGGAGGCCGAAAATTTCAGAATCCGTTTTGGGCAAATTACAGGGACATTGACCAAGGGTCAAACTCACTCCTTTGACTGTGTTTTTCAGGCAAGAAATCTGATTTCCTTAGGCCGCATCTCCTGGCACCGAAATCAAGGAATTTGCAGTTGTTTTACCAGCGTTGACCGCAGGGCCATTGACTGTAGCATGGACTCTGTGTTGACTAGGTTTGACCGGTGAATTTCAGGACTATTTTGGGCTGATTCAAACGGTCTTTGGAGGTCGAGTTGACTAGGTTTGGCCGAGCTCATCCGGAGAACTTTTTCTGCTAGTTTGACCAATATTGACTTTATGGTTAGGTCATCCTATTGACTGCAGTTTGACTAGACTATTTTACAGTGATTGGGCAAGTAAATTTTACATATTGTACTCTCTCTCTCTCTGCTAAACTTTTGAAGAATAATAAGGAGATATGATCAAAGGGTTTTCCCCACATTGGGGTTTTTCCCTGGCATCTGCTAAATATTGTGTACTCGTCTTGGTTTGTCTTTTGGTTATTGTTTATATTCTATCTGCAATTACTATCAATGTTAAAGTGATTGCTAATCTGAAAATTGATATTGGGCTAATAGAAAAATTGAAGTAAATTGCTCTAAAGCATAGAACATACCATTGTTATCTAAAATTTACATGCAATCGAAGCTGAGGTGCAGACAAAGCCCAAGCAAGAGTGATAAAAACAATCACCAAGATTTGTTGGACAAGGACAAGATTCAATGGACTCCTCATCTTACTTCAAATTCGATGACAAGCTCAATGATAAGTCTGATTATCACACATGGAAGATGTCTCTTAACTTGACTTTGGAAGAGCATGATGCTATGGATTATGTACAGGGAAAGATTGTTGAACCTCCTTCAAATGCACTGGCTGCTGCTAAGACAAAGTATAAGAAAGGTGAAGTCAAAGCTAAGAAGATCATCAAGGATTCTATTCATAAGCATTTAATTTCTTACATCTCCGATTTGGGCACATCTAAGGAGATGTATGACAAGTTGGTTAGCATGTTTAAAGCTAGCAACACAAACCAAGTCCTCTTTCTCAAGAACAAGTTAAAGGACATAAATAAGGGAAGAGGAGATGATATTGTATCCTACTTCATGAGGATCGCCGAAATCAAAAATGATCTTCTATCAATTGGAAAAGTCATTGGTGACAGGGAGCTCACTCTCATTGCCCTTGGAGGTCTCCCTCATGAATGGCATGTGTTCAACACTACTATCCTCAACAATGACCGGATTCCAGGTTTTGATGAATTGTTGACTAGATGTACTCAAGAAGAAACAAGGATGATAGAGAGAGACATGCCTTTAAATAGGAATGATCCTACTGCATTCTCCGTTCATGCTTAAAGGAAGAACAATGCAGGTTCAAAGAAGCAATGTCAAGGAAGACTACGATTCAAAGATGGAAGAAAGGGTAGATGCTTCATTTGTAACAAGTTTGGCCACTATGTTAGGGAGTGTCCTAATAAAACAGATACGCCTCGGGATGATGACAACAACAGCTGCAACTATTTCAGGGGCAACAACAATCAAAAGAATGGCAAGTTCAACAACAAAGGAAAAAGGAACGCTCCCGCTACTCAACATCGAAATACTCGACCTCCCAAAAGATCAAGAAACTCCATGTATGATGAATCTAATGTTGTAGATAACAAGCAAAAAGAATTTTATCTTATATATGCCCTCTCTACTGCCTCCCCTCCAGATACCTTGGAAAATTTGTTGATTGATAGTGGTGTCTCAAGGCACTTCACTGGGTATAAGAAAATCTGATAGAAAAGGATACAAATTTGGAAATCATTCTTGGAGACAAAGCCACCTATCTCGTGAAAGGAGTTGGGAATGTTACTCTTCAATTGAATCAAGGCAACACCATTCATCTGCAAGAAGTACTATATGTACCCGATCTAAAGAAGAACCTAGTATCTATCTCAGCGATGGAGGACAAATGATTCAAGGTGGCATTCATTGATGGAAAGGTACGTGTTTGGAAAAGAAATTTTAAAGAAGCATTTACTCTTGGATTCAAGGTTGACAGCCTATATCAAGTTTGAGGAAGTCCATTGGGAGCTATGTCTTGCGACACATCTCTTCAATCTGAATTATGGCACTGAAGGTTTGCTCATCTTCATTATAAGGCTCTACCCGATGCAAGAAAGATGGTGACAGGAATGCCCGAATTTAAAATAGAACATGAAGGTGTTTGTCAGGGATGTGCCGAAAGAAAACATACAAGGGGACCATTCCCCTCAAGTAATAGCAAGACTACCGATATTTTGCAATTGGCTCATTCTGAACTATCTGGTATGTTGCCTGTGACATCTTTGGGAGGATATTTATATTATGTTATCTTTGTGGATGACTTCTCTCGCAAAACTCGGATTTATTTCTTAAAGAAGAAGGACGAAGTGTTCACATGGTTCCACTCTTTCAAAGCCTTGGTCAAAAATCAAACAGGGAAGAAGATCAAAATATTGAGGACCGATAATGGAACCGAATATGAATCAAATGAGTTCAATGACTATTGTAGAGAAGTTGGCATTAAGAGGGAGACTACGACCACATATACTCCTAAGCAAAATGGACTTGCTGAAAGAAAGAATCGTTCCATTATAGAAGCCACCCGTGCCATGCTTCATGATCAAAGCCTTCTGAAGTTCCACAGGGGAGAAGTTGCCAAAACTGACGTGCATGTTCAAAATAGATGCCCTCATCAAGCATTGGACTCCTAAACTCTCGAAGAAGTTTTCATCGATAAGAAACCTGATGTTTCTCACTTTAGAATTTTTGGTAGCCCCGTGTATTTTCACGTGCCGAAAGAAAAGAGAAGCAAATTGGATGCATCTGGGAAGAAAGGAACATTTGTGGGCAATAGTGAAACTTCAAAGGCATATAGAATCTATGTGCCTGGTCAAAGAGAAGTGGAAATAAGTCATAGGGTCACCTTCGATGAAGATGTTGCCCTTGGGAAGATTAGGAACCTTCCTATTCAAAGGAAGGACAAAGAAGAAGATACAAGAGAGCAGGGAGAACTGCAAGATGAGTTGATGCCCAATGTTGAAGGACCTATGGATCCCATTGATCCACCTCCCCATGAGCCCTCCTCCTCAAAACGGAGACCCTCATGGCTTAGGGACACTCTCAAAGATGCCGAGAGACATACTGCACCAAGGGGGTCATTTCGTGAGAGTGAGAAGTTGAATTGGTACCAAGGGTACTTAGCTGCCATGAGCACCATTGTTCAAATTGAGCCTTGAACATTCGAAGAAACTGTGAAGCACCAAGTTTGGAAGGATGCTATGAATGAAGAGTATGAGTCAATTATGAAGAATGATGTCTGCAATGTGGTGCCTAAACCCAAGGACAAATTTATTGTCACCTCGCAATGGCTCTACAAGATCAAGCATGACGCTGATGGAAGTGTTGAAAAGTTCAAGGCCAGGTTTGTTGCTCGAGGCTTCTCTCAAAAGGAAGGTGTGGACTATGACGGGATATTTGCACCAGTTGCCCAATATACCACTATCCATTCACTCATTTCCCTTGCTGCCTCTCAAGGATGGAATTTACATCAAATGGATGTCAAGACTACCTTCTTGCATGGTTCACTTAAGGAGGAAATCTATGTAGGACAGCCCAAGGGGTTCAAAGTTCTAGATCAAAAGACACATGTATGGAGATTGAAGAAATCCCTCTATGGGTTGAAGCAAGCTCCCCAGACTTGGTGTGAGAGGATCAATAGCTATCTGATGCAGTTTGGTTTTACAAGAAGTGAAGTTGATCCGAACCTTTATTTCAAGGTTGAAAATGATAGACCTCTCATCTTGGTACTTTAAGTGGACGATCTCTTTATGACAGGTGCAGACCATCTTATTTATCAATGCAAGAGGGAGTTGGCTTCCGAATTTGAGATGAAGGACCTAGGATTGATGCACTAATTCCTAGACATGGAGGTCTGGCAAAAGCCAGGTGAGATTTTCCTTTCTCAAGGAAAATACATTGTGAAGCTACTTGAAAGATTTGTGATGGTGGATTGTAAGTCCGTGACTACTCCGATGGAACTTAACTTGAAGAAGTTATGCGGAAGTGTTGTTGGGCCCGATTTGGAAAATCCTTCTGAGTATCATCAACTCGTAGTGGCCTTGATGTTCTTGGTGAACTGTCGTCCAAACATATGCTTTGCACTGAATACATTAAGTCAGTTTATGATCCAGCCTCATCACATACATTGGATTGCTGCCAAGAATCTCTTGAGATATCTCCAGGGCACAATCACTTGTGGACTGAGATACATTGTCGGGAATTTGAGGCTCCATTGTTATTTTGATGTTGACTGGGCTGGCAGTGTGGTGAATTGTAAGAGCACATCGGGATGTTGTTTCTCACTAGGTTCTGCTTCGTTATCCTCGATGAGAAGGAAGCAGAAATCGGTTGCTTTGAGCACCGCCGAGGCTGAATATATTGTTGCTTGTATGGCCTCTTATGAAGCTGTTTGGTTGAGGAAGCTCTTTAGTGAGTTGTTTGGGCATGTGTTGGATACCACCGTGATCTATTACGACAACCAAAGTGGGATACGTCTTTCTGAGAATCCTGTGTTTCATGATCGTTCCAAGCATATTGATATCAAGTACCACTTTATTCAGGATATGTACAACAGGGAGCAATAAGGCTTCACCACATTGGGACTAATGAACAGGTCGCAAATATTCTTACGAAGCCCCTTGGGAAGGTCAAATTCTTAACCTTTCGTGAACAACTTGGAGTCGTGGAGAGACCCTCTTATGAGGGTCCTGTTTGAGTTGGATATTGAGCTGTGGGAGCTCCGGGGGGCTTGGGGTACTTCTTGGAGCTATGAGCGACCATAGGGTGAGTGGTTCGCCTTCCCCTAGTGGTGCACTGTGTACAGGGTGAGTGGTTCACATTCCCCTATGATAACCAATGATGGTTGATATATGCATAGGATGAGTGGATCACCCTCTCTTATGGCATATGAGCAAGATGAGTGGTTCACCTTCTCCTCCAATACATCCTACCCTTGCAGTCTGGGACTCATGGGAAGTACCTTTCATCTGACCAATGAGTTGGGAAATGAGGATAGGGACCATAGTACTACCAATGGACGAATCGTGTACTACCGTACTCCCTATGCTAGGATGTTTGATATTGATCTAGGATCAATGGAGATTGAATTCGAGTCAGTGGAGAGTGGTATGATACATTCTCGATCATTTCTTTTTCATTATTTCTTCATGGTTTAGCAGAGTAGAGCAGGGACGACAAAGATGGTACATATTGAAAGATGATTTGGCAGGTGGATTTCTCCCTAGTTGAGAGGGAGTGTTAAAATTGGCAACTAGGGCCAAACTCCACCATGGACAGCTCATATGATGGAGATGATATTTTTATTGGATTCCTCCTTCCGAGAGGTGCAAGATTGATCTAAAGATCATCTCATTCTGGTAAGTAAAAATGGAATTATGAATTTATTCCTTCTACGGACAAATTGTTAAGGTCGGCTAGAAGTCTAATGTAGGCTCATGAGTGGTGTCTCCTCACCCTCAACGTTGTGTATAAATAGAAGAGGCATTTTCCTCATTTGGACACACCTCAACACACATCTTTCTCTCTCTTCTTCTCATTGGTTCGTACAGCTAACAGGAGTATCTCCTCTAGGCATTGACTTGGGTTGACTAAAATTGTAGGTCGAAAATTTCAGAATCTGTTTTGGGCAAATTACAAGGATGTTGACCAGTGTTGACCGAGGGTCAAAGTCACTCCTTTGACTGTGTTTTTCAGGCAAGAAATCTGATTTCCTTAGGCCGCATCTCTTGTCATAGAAATCGAGGAATTTGCAGTTGTTTGACCAGCGTTGACCACAGGGATGTTGATTGTAGTGTGGACTTTGCGTTGACCAAGTTTGACTAAGAATTTCAGGACTGCTTTGGGCTGATTCGAACTGTCTTTGGAGGCCGAATTGACTGGGTTCAATCGAGCTCATTTGGAGGACTTTTTCTGTTGGTTTGACCAGTGTTGACTTTTTGGTTAGGGCGACCTATTGACTGCAATTTGACTAGACGGCTTTACAATGATTGGGGAAGTAAATTTTGCATATTGTACTCTCTCTGCTGAACTTTTGAAGAATAATAAGAAGATTTGATAAAAGGGTTTTCCCTACATTGGGGTTTTTCCCTGGCGTCCGCAAAATATTGTGTCCTCTTGTCTTGGCTTGTCTTCTACTTATTGTTTATGTTCTATCTTCATTTACTAACAATTTTAATGTGATTGGTAATCTGGAAATCGATACTGGGCTAATAAGAAAAATTGAAGTAAATTGCTCTAAAGCATAAAACATACCATTGTTATCTAAAATTAACAAATAACAATTCAAATGGTCACTCTGGAACATAGTTAGTTGTTACAAACTTACAGTATTAACCACTGGGTTCTGGCCAGTTTACAAGTCTTCATAAATTAATCTACCGAGGGGAATGTTTAGATGCATTGAGGTATTCGAATGCTTTTACTCTGCAAAATATCGTAACCGTAAGTTAAGATGGATATATTCTTTGGGAAGCTACACTATAATTGGCAAGTTTGACACTATGCCAATAGAAATTACAACATCAATTTATCATGCAACGATGTTATTGCTAGTCAATGATTTCGAAAGGTTGAGTTGTGATTACATAAAAACACAATTGAAGTTAACAGATGAAGATGTTGAAAGAGTCTTACGTTCCCTCGCATGCGAAAAGTACAAAATCCTTTTGAAACATCCTATCAACAAAACAATAACTAAAAATGATAATTTTGAATTCAATCATAAGTTTGCATGTAAATCGAGGAAGATTAAGATTCCTCTCGTAATAGATGATGAGAAGAAGAAAGTGATCGAAACTATAAATGAGGATAGACATTTTCTCATCAATGTTGCAATTGTGAATAATGAAGAGGAATAAAGTCATCCCAAAGCCAAAGCCTTGTTATCGTTATCGAGAGACATTAGGAGTAGATATTTGGTTTGAGCCTTCAGAGGTATGGGAGGTCAAAGTCGTTGATTTAAGCATTAACCTTGTTCATCGTGCAGCGACTGGTGTGGTTGATTTTAACAAGGGTATTTCGCTTCAATTTCCAGTTATTCTTGAGAACCATTATAAGCAGAATAACATCGTTTATAAGTTGGTGAAGGAAACAGTTCAAAAGAGAAGTCGTCGTTGAAAATATTAAACCGTCGACCGCCATCCCCTGCTAACCATCATAACCCGTCATTGTCGTGTCGATTGATCCTGTTACTATGTGCCCATCCACCACCGTTCTGCAATCATCGCTTTGTCTCGTAAATTGTTCCCTTCTTCTTGGTCGTGAGCTCCCTTCCCTGCCGACATCACCACCCGTCCAACCATCATGGTTCACCCTTGCCAACGTGATCACTTTGTCTTGTTGTCATGTCATTGTTCTTGCCCTCTCCGCTATCGCATTCATCCATCCTGCTACCGCGTCTTTTTTTTTGTCCACGTTTCCCTCACCGACTGCCCCTGATCCCTGCTTCCGCTATTCCGTCTATTGTCAAAACGTTGCAGCTACCACGTCCACGTCACATCCGGCTCGTTTGTTTTTGTGTTTTTCTAACAGTCTGACACCCTCCTGACAGCAAATCTCGTCCGCCGTTTTGTTTTTACTATAGGTCAAACAGTGAACTCTCGGTTACGTCAATTCAAATAAACAATAACCATAAATTATATAGTTACATAATACTATATATTAAAATTGATTCTATTATATAATTTAACTGTTGTAATATATATATATATATATATATATATATTAAAAAATCATTTCCAAAGGAGTATCACAGAGGAATTATACATGTCGAGATGGCAAACACAAGGTGCAAAAAATTGCCAACATTAAAGCTTTGAGGATTGTTACTGCTCAAACTAGCAGGGGACCTAAGGGGGATCCCTAAAGGGGCAATGCTAGGCCAAGGGAAACAAATGGAGACTTAGCCCACTATCACCCAGCCTCCCTTCTATTTACGGACTTTCACTGATGGAAGGAGACCTGGTATGTATGAAGTCACCAACGAAGGATAAGTCAATGGATATGAGTGACGCAAATAAACCCTTTCCCAGAAGAGTTTGAAGAATGGCGCTTGCTTGCTTTCTAAGCAAGGTACTATGTATTCTAGGGAAAGGAATAGCGGATTTGAGGGTTAGGTTTATGGGATAAGACTTGTGAAAGAGTTCCCCCATCCCTAAAATCCTTGCTAGAATTGGTATCCCGAATGGTTCTTGAAGAATAATCTTTCAAAAGAACGGGAGCACACGGGGCCAAGTGGACCCAGTCTAGGGTATGAGGAAAGTATGTAGCAACCAATGATATTCTTACCCTAGACAATGTGGGGAAAATGATCAAAGAAAGAATTTCACTTGAAGATATTGTTTTGACCCTATGAGGTACTAGCCTTGGGGATGGCAGGGCAAGGTTTGATCTCGAACCTAGGGCTTGGCTTTTCTCTGAACTCCACTGTCGGAATGGCTTCAAACTTGGAGTTTGAGGAAATTCCAACACAGGAGACCCTAGGAGATAGAACTTTTTGGAGGGCTAGCTTGTCGAGAAATTGATGCCCTAGGTAACCCAACTTGGATAGACTTGTAAGGAGGTAAAAGAATATGATTTTTAGTGACCACCCTTGGTAGATCAGTGCCTTAATCTTTAGGAGAATGGAGTCTTTGATAAATATCAGTAGGATTTCTTGATCCTCAATCAAGAAGGCCTCAAGATCACTTTGCTAGCCTTTTAGGTCCAGGAGAAGCAACCTTGCAACTTTTATATTTCGATGAGCAAAGAAAATGGCTTATCAAGGTCAAATTATTTGATTGAATTACCCCTAGGTGATTTAAGTCATATTACATGGCCCATACATTGAGAGATGCTATAATAGGGACAAATTCCACAATTTTTAGCAGTAAATGCATGCAGCAATTAGCCCTAGAACAGTGAAAATCCCAGTCCAATGTATAAGACAAAAGTAAACAATAATAACATTAAAAGGCATGTACTTACATGTAACATAGTATATCCAACCATTCACAATTGACAAGAGAGAAGTTCCAAGAGAAGATAGACCAATATCCACACATCAAATACATCCATAAAGCTCCAATTCATCCTTTAGAAGAAGTGCGAAAATCTCAAGAGAGAAAAGTGATCAAAACCAAAGTGATGATGAGCAAATGAGCTCATCTCATTTGTATTTATACACAACTTAGGAGTTCGAATTAGCCGCCTTGGCCTACATGAGCCCCAAACATAAAATAATGTTCTAATAATTCAACTTTTGGTGACAAACCCAACAAAATAGCACATAAATGAAAAAGTAAGCCTCTCAAGAGGTCAAATAATAATCTATGCATGTCGTAGGGCCCTCTAAGAGGCCTAATGAGGTCCATGGGTACCACAATGATGAATAGGACCCTCAAAAGCAGTGGACAAGGGGTTGGCCCGGCCCTCTAAGAGGCCTAATGAGGTCCATGGGTACCACAATGATGAATAGGACCCTCAAAAGCAGTGGACAAGGGGTTGGCCCCTTGTAATGACCTATGGTGCTCCAAATGACATGTGGGGGCACACAAGTGCCCTCATGGGTCTCCAAACAAATCAAAGATGCTTGTAGATCGCCTACAAAGGCTAGGATATAGTGTAGGTGATGCCACATCATCATGCAAGTCCTGGATCATCTGCCAAGTGTATAGTGTAGATTTAAGGCTCGTTGGACATGATAGATCAGGTGCATCCTCCTCGTCCAATAGGTCAACCACGAGCAATCTTTGAATGGTTGTGGGGATCCATGGAGTGCAATCTGCTGATGTGGAGGCCCATGGCTCTCAACGCTCACCCTACATGTGCCAATGTAGCCCCCTAGAGGATTAGGAGCCTGTATAGGGAGACCAAACCCAAGATGGAAATCATCCGCAACCCTGCATAAGATCCAATGCATCCCCTAGCCTTCCAGTACAACAAGTCATTAGAGGAATCGAGTAAATGGGCTTACCTAATCATGGACCACAGGTGGGGACTTCATAATGGTCTACCCTTCCATAATGGGCTTGGAGATGTGCCAATGTCTCCTAAACTTCAAATGCGGTTAACCAATAAACCTATGAGGCGGTTTCTACTTCTAAAGGGGATAACATAGTCAATGTACATCCTTTAAAAGGCGATGCCAGGTGATAGATAGGTGAGTGAAGTAGGAGATGAGAGGGGCAGCCCTGGGTCACATGTTGGGGTACAAAGATAGCTAATAAGAAGGAAGCCCAAACTTGGGTTTATAATGTGTAGGAGGGAGCAAATCGTGGTACATGAGATGCTCCGACCTTGATTTTTCCACCCTTCTTTATATGCCTTTTGCCTTTTTTGTGATTTTCTTTGATTAACTGCTCGGGGCTCAAGGGGTTATAACATGATGTATAAGATATAGCAGTGAATTCCCCCATTTAAGGTGGGGCGGTTCATCGCCCACCATGGGTTGGAACAATCATGGTTCCTGTGTGATGAAGAAGGCTCATAGAACCTGTAGGAACTAGGGTGATGGTCATGATAATGGCGTAGAGCTCATGTATTGACTTTTGCCCATGTGCTAAATGTATTTTTCCCGAAAATCTTTTGCATTTTGTGGTACATTTTCCTATTGAATGTGGCCATATATGCTTTTATCTTTATTTTTAGCTGCATCAACCTTCGAGCTTCATTCTAGGCCATGACCCGAGGTGTGGGCAAGGGTAAGGGGCATGTTAACCCTATGTGGACCCAGTGGAGGAATGTGGACCGAGGTAGGAGAAATGATGAATGGGATAATAATGAATCGAAAAAGGGAGCAAGACCACGCAACCAAATTCGAGGTTTCCCATGAAATACCATCACTAGAGCCGAATGGTCAGTAAAAGAGATCCCACGGGACTAGAATCCAAGGTTAATGCCAAAAAATGGTCTAGGGGACAAGGGCACAAACCTAGCCCATTCTTTCCACCGAATTCCCCCCATTAATCCATGCCCAGAAGTGTCCATGATAAGCAAACTACAATAGTCATTTTCCAAATGACAAGGCATACCTTTAGGTTCGGGAGGCCCAACTTCAAACATACGATCATGGCGGATGGACGAGGGACCACGTGGTTGGCTCAGGTGGCGGAGAAATGACACAATGAGCTAGCTAGTGGCTGCAAGGGGCTGTTGGTTTTCGGCTGAGGACCTTCTTGGAGAAAAAAAAAAATCTCCTAGGGATATTATCCACAAAATGGTGGGTAACATCTGGCTCCAACTAGGATGTGATCTCTCGAAGAAGTGGGCGAAGCTACTCGAACAGGAGGTTCAATCTCAAGGGTTACCGTAAACTGGTCACATGCACGTATAATAGATGGAAAAACACGGGGCAACATGCTTTCACGGCATCTCATGATCGCACATGCTATATGTTAGGCCATAAAATCAACAGAAAATATATATCCAGATATGCACCTATCTACCATGAAAAATATCATATGTTATTATTTCTAATGTGGAAATCAGCATGCAATGCATCCTACCCTAATATGCATGTGATAATGCTAATGCTAAGTGTAATCATAAAGCCAGTGCAACCAACATATCATCATATCAATATACATATGCCTATCAATATGACTACTCATGTAGCAAATCCCAAAGCAAATGCAAACCCAAACACATGGAGGATGTTGTGGGCGAGGGGATGGGAAAATATGATGCCCACACATGGATAATTATGTGAGAAGAGGTAAGAAAGGATGTGATCTAGTCCGTGAGGTCTTCTCTTGCAACCAAAATATAGAGATGTCAACAACCAAGCTCAAACTTTTGATGGATGGCAACCTCTGGCATATCACTTCTACCATTGTCCTTATTATTTACGTCATGGCTTATGGCCTTCACTGGGTTATGATTAGTGGGAAAGGGAGGCCAACAAGATGGAGAAACACAAGTAGGTTGCACATGCTGATTACACTCAAGAGGGGAGACGATGGAGTGATCAAAACCCTGAGGGTGTGTCCAAGGAGGAAAAATATAATCAATGAAGGGCTTTTCCTTGACACTATACTCAGGCGGGGGGAAGGGATCACAGTTACTTGACATCATATGACCAGGGATGAGGGAATCACTTGACGAAGACTCAAGATGATGACTAATAGGAAAAACAGAGAAAGAAATATTTCATTCAACGGGTTGTGCTTTCCCAAAATCATAATCTAAAGGCTCAAGTGATTTGAACATAGAATCATACTCAGGAGAAGTGGGAGCCTTATCAATTCCCTTAGTATCAAAGATCGGGTCTCTCCTAAAAGGAAAATTGATCACTTCCAACTACCCCTCATTATGCAAAGGAAAATGAAGATTCTCCTTCCCAAGGGTATCAATGGGTATGTCATCATAAATAGTGCCTGAGGGGAAGGTAAGACAACTCTCATCCTCATCCTCCTTGTTGGTGTTGTAAATGGGAGCACAAACAAATTGAGGACCAACAATTTCCTGTTTCTCCTTTTCAATGCGGAAATAATCTTCAATGTCATCTTTCAAGGGGCTAATGGGATCATCTCTCTCAGGGTTTTCAAAAGAGGATTCATCGGGAGTAATACCCTTGAGCAAGGTAGGGTTGGTCTCAATTTCACTTTCCATAAATTCATCCTTCCCAACACGTGTCCTCAAAATCATCATTTTCATCATGTCAACCCAAGGAGGACTCGTCTTCTTGCTCATTACCTAGATTCTTAATGTCTTGATGATGCTCGATGAAATATTTCTCTTTGATGCTTAATGCAGACTATACTTGAAAATGCCTAAGAAAACCTTCAACGAACTCTTCAATAGATGAAATGCTCCTAGGTTCATGATGATGCATCCATAAGTTATGACCACCGAGCGACCCCGTGAACAACATAAGGACATCTTGGTGGACAACCTTTTCTCTTGAAGCATCTGCATTAAATCTTTCTACGTGGTCAATTACGGAGAGTGGATCACCATCAAACACGAACACCCCACGTACCATCCTTCCTACGACATGATTAGGATGTCTAGGGATGCTAGCCATGTCCAAAGCGAGAAATTTACGAAAGAATGACAACCTATTTGAGTTAACCATGAAACATATGTAGGAGTCGCCAGGGTGAAAATAAATATGCCTATAAAAATGCTTGCTTCGCCCTACAAGCATCGACCTTAAAGTTCAATGAAAAACTAGAGCTTCGTTCTTCCAATGGAGTCGCCAAGAATGATATGTCAATATGTCGTATGGGGAAAAAACACATGTTTCATGTCCCCGGCAATGGTGCCAAAATGTTACCGCTCAAACTAGCAGGGGACCTAAGGGGGATCCCTAAAGGGGCAATGTTAGGCCAAGGGCAACAAATGGAGACTTAGCCCACCGTCACCTCAACTAAGGCTCTCTTCCATTTACAGACTTTCACCGATGGGAGGAGACTCGGTATGTATGGAGTCACCAATGAAGGATAAGTCAATGGATATGACTGACCCAAACAAACCCTTTCCCATAAGAGTTTAACGAATGGAGCTTGTTTGCCTTCTAAGCAAGGTACTATGTATTCTACGAAAAGGAAGAGAGGATTTGAGGGTTAGGTTTATGGGATAAGACTTGTGAAGGAGTTCCCCAATCCCTAAAATCCTTGTTAGAATTGGTATCCTGGATGGTTCTTGAAGAATGATCTTTCAAAGGAACAAGACCACTCGAGGCTAAGTGGACCCGGTCTAAGGTATGAGGAAAGTATGTAACAACCAATGATATTCTTACCCTAGACAAGGTGAGGAAAAGGATCAAAGAAAGAATTTCACTTGAAGATGTTGTTTTGACCCTATGAGGTACTAGCCTTGGGGATGGCAAGGCAAGGTTTGATCCTGGAGCTAGGGCTTGGCTTTTCTCCCAACTCCATTATCGGAATGGGTTCAAAATTGGAGGAGATCTTGAGGAAAGGCCAACCCAAGAGACCCTAGGAGATCAAATTTTTTGGAGGGCTAGCTTGTTAGGAAATTGATGCCCTAGGTACCCCAAGTTGGCTAGACCTGGAAGGAGGTGAAAGAATATGATTTTTAATGACCACCCTTGGTAGATCAGTGCTTTAATCTTTGAGAGAATCGAGTCTATGATGAATATGAGTAGGATTTCTTGATCCCCAGTCAAGGAGGCCTCAAGATTCTTCACTAGCTTTCTAGGTCAAGGAGAAGCAATCTTGCAACTTTTATACTTCGATGTGCAAAGAAAATGGCTTATCAAGGTCAAATACTTTGATAGAATTACCCCTAGGAGATTTCGCTAATATTACATGGCCCATACATCAAGAGATGCTATAATAGAGACAAATTCCACAATTTTGAAGCAGTAAATGCATGCAGCAATTAGCCCTAGAACAGCGAAAATCCCAGTCCAACGTATATAACAAAAGTAAACAAGAATAACACTAAAAGGCTTGTACTTACATCTAACATAGTATATCCAACCATTCGCAATTGACATGAGAGAAGCTCCAAGAGAAAATAGACCAATATCCACACATCAAAATTCATTCATAAAGCTCCAATTCATCCTCTGAAAAGTGTGAAAATCTCAGGAGAGAGAAGTGATCAAAACCAAAGTGATGATGACCAAATCAGCTCATCTCACGTGTATTTATACACAACTTAGGAGTTCGAATTAGCCTCCTTGGCCTACATAAGCCCCAAACATAAAATAATGTTCTAATAATTCAACTTTTGGTGACAAGCCCACCAAACTAACTCATAAATGAAAAAGTAAGCCTCTCAAGAGGTCAAAAATTAATCTATGCATGTCATAGGGCCCTCTAAAAGGCCTTATGAGGTCCATGGGTGCCATAATGAAGAATAGGACCCTCAAAAGCAATGGACAAGGGTTGACCCCTTATAATGACCTGTGGTGCTCCAAATGACATGTGGGGGCACGCAAATGTCCTCATGGGTCTCCAAACAAATCGAAGATGCATGTAGATCGCCTACAAGGACTAGGATGATGTTGTAGGTGATGCCACATCATCGTGCAAGTCCTAGATCATCTGCCAAGTGTATGGTGTAGATCTGGTGCCAGCTAGGCATGATGGATCAGGTGCATCCTCCTCGTCCAGTAGGTGAACCACGAGCACTCTCTGAATGGTTGTGGGGATCCATGGAGTGCAATCTGCTGCCGTAGAGGCCCATGGCTCTCAACGCTCACCCTACATGTGCCAATGTAGCCTTCTGGAGGATTAGGACCTCATACAAGGAGACCAAACCCAAGATGGAAACCATCTGCAATCCTGCATAAGATTCAATGCATCCTGTAGCCTTCCAGTACAACAACTCATTAGAGAAATCAAGTAAATGAGCTTACCTAATCATAGACCATAGGTGGGAACTTCATAATGGTCTACCATTGCATAATGGGCTTCAGTATGTGCCAATGTCTCTTAAACTCCAAATGGGGCTAACAAATAATCCTATTAGGTGGTTTCTACTTCCAAAGGGGATAATATAGTCAATGTACATCTTTCAAAAGGCGGTGGCAAGTGACAGATAGGTGGGTGAAGTAGGGGATGAAAGGGGCAACCCTAGGTCACATGTTGGGGTACAAGGGTAGCTAATAAGAGGGAAGCCCACACTTGGGTTTATAATGTGTAGGAGGGAGCAAATCGTGGTACATGAGGTGCCCCGGCCTTGATTTTTCCACCCTTCTTTCTTTGCCTTTTGCCTTTTTTGTGATTTTATTTGATTAATTGCTTGGGGCTCAAGGGGTTAGAGCATGATGTATAAGATATAGCAGTGAATTCCCCATTTTAAGGTGGGGCAGTTCATCGCCCACCAGGGGTTGGGACAATCATGGGTTCCTATATGATGAAGAAGGCTTATAGAACCTGTAGGAACCAGGGTGATGGCCATGATGATGAGGTAGAGCTCACATATTGGCTTTTGCACACGTGCTAAATGTATTTGTCCCGGCCATCCGTTGCATTTTGTCGTACATTTTCCTGTTGAATGTGGCCAATATGTTTTTACCTTTATTTTTAGCTACATCAAACTTCAGGCTTCATTCCAGGCCATGACCCAAGGTGTGGGTAAGGGGAAGAGGCATGCTAACTCTTTGTGGACCAAGTGGAGGAATGTGGAACCAGGTGGGAGAAATGATGAATGGGGTAAGAATGAATGGAAAGAGGGTAATATAAGCGAATAAGAGAGCAAGACCACGCAACCAAATTCACGGTTTCCCATGAAATACCATCCCTGTAGCCAAATGGTCAGTAAAAGAGATCCCACGGGACTAAAATCCAAGGTTAATGCTGAAAAGGGATCTAGGGCGAAAGAGCACAAACCTAGCCCATTCTTTCCCTTGAATCCCCCCATTAATCCATCCCCGGAAGTGTCCATGATAAGCAAACTACAATACTCATTTTCCAAATGACAAGGCATACCTTTAGGTTCGGGAGGCCCACCTCCAAACATATGATCATGGCAAATGGGCGAGGGACCACATGGTTGGCTCAGGTGGCGGAGAAATGGCACAATGAGTTAGCTGGTGGCTGCAAAGGGTTGTTGGCTGCCAGCTAAGGACCATCTTGGAGAAAAAAAAAAAATTCTCCTAGGGATATTACCCACAAAATGGTGGGTAACAAGGACAAAGCTTTTTGAAGAGTTGGGCAATGTTACAAATATATTTTATATAAAAATAACATGAATATAAATTTATAAATAATAATCATAGTATAGTTAATTAATGATTAATTACTGAGGAGGCTTGTCTTTATGGACATGACCATTCATGAAAGGGCACCTGCCTAAGTATATAAGCAAGCCCTCATTATAACATTCAACCATCCTTGTACATTTCATATTATCAATAAAAATATTATTTACAAATATATTTGTGTATTTGTACATTTAAAATCAAAAAGCCACAGTTTTCTTGCTTCACAGATAAGGTCCATCAACAAAGATGCACCAAATATAAACCATAGACTTATTCAAAGGGTTACCAGATAGATGAGGTGGGCAACGGCAAGCCTAGAGAACCAAGCATGGCATTCGATGAAGATTTCATGTGTCTATTCTTCTCTTATTTATCAAATTATAAGAAGCGAAAGATTTGATGACATGGTGATGAGTTTCATAGATCAAAGGTAGTGATCACCAATAGTAATGAGATGCATTTACCATCCAATAGTTTTGTCACCTATTGTCAAGTAGATGTGTCACTAAACTAGATTTTTTGAACACTTGGGAAAATTTGTTTTTATTTTGTTTCTATTTCTTTTGATTCCTCTAGATATTTACTAGATCTACTTTTGTTTCTACTTCTTTGATTCCACCAAATGCATCCAAAATTAAATCAAGGTATCCTATATATCATGATATTATTCATACTTGATGTCGTGTTATGCAGAATGCTGTATTCCTAATGAGCTTAAAATATAGTGTTTGAATATGTGGTCTTGGGCTAGGAAATGAACCTTTCAATGTGGCATACTACAAAGTCATTTCCCATTTTATGTGAGTCAAAACATGATAATCATTATTATCTTTTAGTCAAATCATCTTTAGTTGGTGGACTTTAAGGAAAAATATATAAATATAGGTTAATTAATTTGTTGTAAGATATCTTTGAAAATAAGTTTTTCAAAATCAGTTTGAATTTGATAAGTTAACAAATTATAAACATCACTAACATTATAGATAGTTTTAAAATGTGATATCTCTTCCACAAGTTGATTTTGGGCATCTTGTCAAAATCTTTCTTAAAGTAAAGAATTCAATAAAGAAGATATATTTTATCATTTCGACACTCCTCTGCAAATAATCCTAAGAGGAATCAAGCGATCTAAGGTTGAGAGATAGCGAGTTTGCTTCCCGTGAATTTCTAACCATATATTAATTCTTGACAACATTCAATGCCTTTTGCTTTCCATTTTGATAGATATTTAACCCCAATCTCAATGTCATCCAAAGTGAAACCTCATCTTGCAAAAGGGGTCTAAATATTATCTGAAACATTAAAGGATTCATAGATATTTTGAAGCTAGGAATTCCAAACACACATAACAATTGTATTATTTTCTTTTGCTTCTTAGGTTAGGATTTCCTTGTTAATTAGGCGTAGCCCAAGCAGTTGTGAAAAGGGAGTGTTATCCTCCCGCTCCAAGCTCAATTCCCACAAGTGACATGTTATGCTCTTATTGAGCATAACATTGTTGACAAATCCTCAAGCTCTTACAAAATCCAATTTACCACGGGTACCATCCTTGAAATGGGGGGAAGTGCCCAACAAGTTTCACCAAGAAGTATATTTTGTGGAAGGAATAGGTTAGGGTTTCTCTCAAAATTTTGTTGGGTTCAAATTGAGAAAGGTGCAATAGTTTATTTGACTTTGTATTTACATATTGTCACTTTTTTCTTTTGACTAGTGTTTTATAATTAATTATTTTTAACAAACCATAAAGACTTGATAAAAAGCCCCTTTAATAACTTCCCTAACAAGTTTGATATGTTAAACATATATATACTGATATATATATATATATATATATATATATATTATATATATATATGAACTTAGTTTAGAGAAATCATCCACTTGTAATTTTAAACTTATTTCCATCGGTGTAAGAAACAAAGTGAAATTTCCATTTAAGCTCTCTACTACATCTTACAATAAGAAATATTACCCTAGATTTTTCCACAACTCTAACCTGTCTAGGAAATAAGATATGGAAGGGCTCAAGTCTGTGATATCAAGATTCCTTTTCAGTTTACCCTCAGCTTTATTGATTATCTCTTCGTAAAGACATCAAAATAACAAGTATTTCGATATCATTACCTTTCATTTTTACATACAGGTTTTGGAGTTCTTTTGGATTTCACTTAGCTAAAATACTCATGTTAACCTCTATAAACCAAGCACTAAGAGCTGTAATTGTTGAATTTTGTAACTATGGGCAGTCTTCATAATGTATATTTTCATCATTCATGTATTTCTTAAATCATGTTCTTCATGCTCAAAAGAAAAATGTATTATTATATTTGTTAAAAGAAAATTTAGAAGGCATGTTCTTCATGACCTTCTCAAAAAGTAAAATTTCAATTTTGGAATTTCAATTTATGACTCCACAAGAAGACCAAGTCAGACCTCCTCCTTGTCAAGTCCACTCAGCCCCAAAGAGGCACCTATTTGGCCCCTAGGAAATAAGATATGGAAGGGCTCAAGTCTGTGATATCAAGATTCCTTTTCAGTTTACCCTCAGCTTTATTGATTATCTCTTCGTAAAGACATCAAAATAACAAGTATTTCGATATCATTACCTTTCATTTTTACATACAGGTTTTGGAGTTCTTTTGGATTTCACTTAGCTAAAATACTCATGTTAACCTCTATAAACCAAGCACTAAGAGCTGTAATTGTTGAATTTTGTAACTATGGGCAGTCTTCATAATGTATATTTTCATCATTCATGTATTTCTTAAATCATGTTCTTCATGCTCAAAAGAAAAATGTATTATTATATTTGTTACAAGAAAATTTAGAAGGCATGTTCTTCATGACCTCAAAAAGTAAAATTTCAATTTTGGAATTTCAATTTATGACTCCACAAGAAGACCAAGTCAGACCTCCTCCTTGTCAAGTCCACTCAGCCCCAAAGAGGCACCTATTTGGCCCCCAAAAGGACTATATACATATGCATTCGTTCTCCCTCCAAAAGTGCAATTCACATTGTCTGTTTTTATCAATGTTGTTAAAAGCGCGATCGGGATTAAATCGGCGCGGGGAACGAATCGGAAAAAATCGGAAAAATCAGGAAAAAATCGTTTGGTACAAAAATATTCATTTTTTTCATTTTTTTTCAATTTTTTTAATCTCTAAACCATCTACAACATAAAATAAATACATTGACACATAAATATGATAAAAAACTAATATATAAAATGTTTAATATCATTTCTAGCGCTAAAATCACACATAACATTGAATCATGTCCTGAATAGTAAGTCCTGACTCCTGAGTCCCAACTCAGCCTCAAAATATCAACAAAAATATGATAATGTATCTCATCATGTCATAATGTCATATACAATAAAATGAAAGTCTAATCCTATTGATTTCCTCTGCCCCTCTTGCGAGAAAATGCCACAGCTTTCCCTT
>APFE030391970.1:0-45576 GCA_000404065.3 Pinus taeda | reverse complement strand
ATGTCCTTGGTTCCACGAACTTTCCCATGTGGCTCTTCTTCCCGGAGGACACCTGGAACATATCGTTTAATAAAACAGCTGCGGAATCCAGGGTTGGCTGCGGAAACCAGGATTAGCTGTGGAAACCCTGTGTGAGCTGCGACAACGCAGCACTTTGAACCAAAATTATAAACCAACAACATAGTCATCAGCATAATTGGCAAACCATGTAAAAAGTCCTAAAATACAATGATTTGAGCAATTTGATGGAGGGAATGAGTGGCAAAAGAAGGAAATGAATAGGAAAAGGAGGCTGCGAGGATGTGTAAAGAAGTGCAGGTTTGAGGCTCAACAACATCACAAGGGAGTTTTCTAATCTCTTATCCGAATTCATGTATGATTGTGAAGGTGAAGTAGCCTGGCCTATGTTCTTACAAGACTTATTTTCCATGCTTAACAAGGTAGATGAATGTTCTGATGAAGAGGCCAGCCTGTTTCTTGCATATACACTTCGTGAATCCCCACAATGGTGATGCTACAGTCTACATCCTAGTAGTGTACACTCACTTGAGCAGTTATATGATATCATTGAATCTACTTTCCATCATTTCGATCTAGAACCTCTTGAAAAAAACTATTAGAATGATAGAAGGCCCTGCATGAATCGCCTATGGATTTTTGGCAGCACTTTTGTGATTTGCGGTTTAAAGCTCTGAAAAGCCAGATGAAATTTCCATATCTTTGGGATATATTCGAATATTGTCTTGACAAATCAGTCCATCCCAAGAAGAAGTTTGAGATCAAGCCCCACTTAGCATACTTTAGTCATGGAGCTACGCAATCATAGATATACATGGTCACTGTCACAAGTGACTGTTCATCGTCCCCTCATCAAACAGATCCACCATCGCAAAGTGATGTGGGAGAGCATGCACACACATCTATTCAATCATCACATCCTCTCGACATCGTTCCTTCTAATTTTTGTGCAAGATTGGTTGAAAATACATTAGGTTCTCACATGTATTTCGTACCTCAACCTCCATCTTCGTACTCTGATGATCTTCCGGATGACATTGTCTTGTGTTCTTCCATTCTAGACTCTACATTTGTTGTGAATGAAGATCAAGCCATTGATGGAGTTGGCATTGCACAACGAACATGTGATGTCATTCATGAAGAGTATTACTGGGAGCTTGAACATCCACCAGTAGTAGAGGACCAAACCTATCTGTTTTTACCTCCTCCGTTTTTTCCTGACATCCTTAATGATCCTATCATCCCTAATTTTTCATGTGTGTCTTCATCCACAGATGCATCCATTGTTGATAATTCACAGGACACACCGTATGTTATCCCATCATCTGACAACAGATAGGACCAACCATTCATTGAAAATCCACTTGAATTTTCATATGCTTTTTCTGGAAATGCAAAGGGTGAACATCCTTTCCTCTCATCTACCCCTCTATGTGATTCATCAAATCATGAGAATGCCAACAAACATCCTGAATTTTCTGATCTTGGTTGTAGTGATCTCTCTACTTCTTCATCTGATCACAATATTGATTTAACTATCGTTAATCTATCTAAGACACTAGTCGACGTTGATCTATCTGTCGACGAATTCAGAACACCACAGACTGTCAGGGAACTTCAACGTGAGTTGATGGCTATCTCAGGCCCTCACTGTCCTGAGGTTGGTTTCACTTCCGATCAAGAAATTATTGAAACACCTGAGGCTCCTCATCACTCATCTGTATGTATAGAATATCAATCTCACACACAAATTATGCTTCCTCCACTTGAACTACACGACCCCATCACTCTTGCATTCGAGGAATCTTACACAGCAAGCACACTAGCACAATGTAACTGGTCTACCTTTCTCACATTTTCTTGCATGAAACAATCAAGAGAATGCATACACTTAACATCTGCACACACTGTAACACAACACCATGGAAAGTCCGCAGAGTGCATGTCATGCACTTTCACTCACTTATGTTCTGTGGACACGTTTAAACTCAGAGTGGGTTTGTCTTCATTGTTATATCTTTCTTGTTTTCTGATTCACACAGCCGTCTTATTCGTAAACCATGCCTTCAACTAAATGTGTTGACCAATGTGTTGGTGGCTGCATTTGAAGTATCACTTCATGTGAGCAGACTCTTGCAACGTTAGCTTAGGAGTAGGAGTAGTGCTTGTTTTTGGTTTGTTTTCTTGGATGCTTGTTTGCTTCTTACCCTTCATGTTTGTTTTCTCGCTTTCTTGTTTTATTACTAACGTTTCTTATGCATTTACTTATGCTTCTGCTTTTTTTGTGTTTTTTTTCTTGTTTACATTCGTAGGTTAGTTTTGCATGAAACTATGTGCGACTCTTGAAACGAGCTGGGTAAAGTAAAAGAGGACTTGTGCAGTTATTAATACTTGGCTATTTGTCATCTTGCCTCTATATGAAGAACTTGTTATCTTCGGTCCCTGATACGTCGATGGAAAATACATAATGTTCGATGTGAAGCTTGGTGAAAACACAACGCTTGCGTGCTAACTAGTGTCACCTATTATGGTCAGTTTTTTTTGGGTTAACCCTTGTCAACTCAATCAAGTAGAGTAAGGTGGGGGGGGAACCTTAACATGAACGTCAAAGGTATATATAAACTACTTCTCTGAAGGATCAACCTCTTTTGCTCTCAATAAGTCGAGATCCATCTTCCGCCTTTAAAATGAATAAGTGTTATGCACAGTTATGAAAATGAAGAAAGGAAAATGTGAAAATATTTCGAAAAAATGAATAAGGTGAAAGAAGAGAAAGGATTCATGGGTAGAGAAATGATGCAAGTAACTCTGTAGCAGTACTGACCAGGCTCGCTGGCAGCAGAGTGATGCTTGTGTTCCTGCATGACTCCACTGGGGTATTGTCTAGACTTGTTGGCAACGGAGCAACACTAAAGATGAAACTAAAACTTTGACGATCATATGACTGGTGCACCAATATACCCCTCATCCCCAATCGAAAAAATTGTATTGACTTGGCTTGGAATGTGTGTCGAGCGACCAAGGGCTTGGCAGATGCTATATCTTACAATCAAGCAAGTGTGGAAACCAAGACAAACAAAAAACTAAACAATACTTCTAGAGGTGTTAGACATGCTTTTCACAAACAAGGTCCATTCAGAGACCTGGATTTCTATGAGTGTGTCACCAAGAGTTGTACCGACTACAAACACCCTCCAAAATGGTTCTTCTACAAGCTAACATACATCAAATAAAAATTAAAGGATTACTTTAGGTCATATTATTATAAAGATTTATTACCTTTCAACTAATTTCAACCTAATATTGTTACATAAATTAATTATTTTTAATAACAGTAGGAACCGTTTTATTTTATCATAACCGCTAGTTTTTCTTCCTATTTCACATTAATAGGTCAACCCTAACTAATAATATTATTCTTGGATAATATTATTAGTTGAATTAATAAAAAAATTTAACATTATTACCAACTATTCCATTACTTAACAACTATTTTTTAACCAAATATTAGAATATTAATTAATTATTTATAACGACTAATTTTCCACCTAATAGGTCAACTCTTACCAATAACATTACATAAATAAACTAGTTAATATTATTATATCAAGATAACGGCTAGTTTCATTCCTTATTTATATTAACTAGGTCAACCCTAGCTTATAATATTATTTTACTTGATTATATTATTATTAAATTAATAAATTGTAACAATTTCAATAATAAATAATTAAATATTACATAATAGCTAGTTTCTAACTAAATATTAGTAAAACTCTCCTAAATAATATCACTTCACCAATGGCTAATTTTGAATGGCTAACACTATACTATGATGCATCCATGCTATTTATTCTCTCATATCGATTGATTTCTCACCTTGTCCTGAGGATGAACAACATTAGTTGGTTCGAAATGTTGACCCAATCCTTACAATGTGATTAATCCGAAAGACACTTTTCTAACCTCAATTTTATCAATACTTATGAACTGGATGTTGCAGAGCTCATCCCTCACATTGATCTTGTAGCTCTAACATCCCACATCGCATATAGGAGTCGTCGGCACATTTATCTCAGTTGTTTAAGGGTAAGCCCACTTTGCATGTCTTCTGCTACATTTCTGTCACTTTCTGTGTTTCGGCTTCTATGAGTGTATCTACTTGATTTCAGTGAGTTATTGGTGTCATTTTGATGTATGTTAGCTTGTAGAAGCACCATTTCAGTTTTCATTCACATCTCACTTTTGTTGCATGCATGACACTATTTTTGCACCGACGGTCACCGTTGCAGCGACTCGCTCACACGTATGCATTTTTTCCCATTTTCTGAATCCTACACTTGTTTTTTGCATGCATGATCATTCACTCTTGTTTACACTCAGTATCACCTTACATTTAGACTTCTCATGTTTTCAGTCTCCCGTCGGCAAGTCTCGGCTACCTTAGCCAAGACCTTGCCTTTCCCGACTAGTATTGTGCATTTGTGGAAGTGAAGGCTCTTCCTTCCCTCCATAAATTGTGCAAAATATCCCATAAATGACCTCTAGGCTTTCATTACACAATTCTGGGAGGCAGTGCCTTGTTGGCCCCAGAAACTACACAATGCAGTTTGCTGGTTTGCATGTCACTGCTGACTGAAATTGGGCATTGCGTAGTTTCTGTCTTCAACAAGACATGATGGACTATGCATTACGCAATTCGAGTAGTCAGTCAGCCTTCTAACAACCTAGACTATGCCTTGTGTATTTTTGGCAGTCAATCTCCCAACCTCCCAGTAAAAATCATGCAATCTTCACAGACAGCCACACAGGTATGTTGCATGTTAGTCCTCCAGTTGTTTTTGTTTTTTGACTGATAGATTACTTGTCATGAGTGTTTCTATGTCTCTAGCTATCATAGGTGTTTGTCTACCTCTCAGCAATAGAGGTACAATGGCTTCCAGGAGAGCAGAGTCGATGACACCGTTAAGAGCACAAACGGGGATGTAGTTGATCAAGTATCTATGAACTTGCCTATCTATGAAGACATCAAGTTGTTCATGGACAAGCATATCAAGATGAAATGGAAACGACATCACATCAAGTAGCACCATCACTAGCATCAGAAGGTATCACACCTAGATGCGACACATGCAAGAGGAAGGTTGTTGACAACGTAGACATAATAAAAAGTTGCAAGATCAAGCAGATCCACTTCTGATGAAAGTAGCTTTCGATACTAAGGCTATGAGGCAATGGTTTGACAAGAGGATCACACAAATGAATAACAGTAGATGCATAGAAGAGAGAAGGAGTTGCAACAGGAACAGGTACAGTAGGAGGCATACCAGGCACAAACTAATGAAACCACACCCATACAAGTTATAGATCCATTCAGCAATGGGCATGGATCAGACAAGGTGAGAAGTGTTGTCGATATCATGCAAGGGTATTCATGAGCATGGATTTCATTGTGTGCATGCATGCGATCCTACCCATTTTGCACACCCATCGAGGCGAAGAGAAGAAGAAAGTCTGACTGGAGCTAAACATGTATTTTGACAAGTTGATGCGCATGGTCACCAACACACACTTGGAGATCAGCACAAACACCATGCATCAATGTGTTTTTGGTGTAGCTGCACTCAAGACAATGTTTTGCATGTTATTAGATGAGTTGGACAGAGGAGCCATATCAGTGTACCCAGATGCAATGGAGGAAAGAATTTGCTTTCAGCAGGATGTCACCATTGAGCGCACATACACCATCACAGACAACTAAGCTTGGCATCAGTTCGCCACCATTGATCATCGTAAGGATGTCAAAGAGTTGGTCTTAACACAATTGTCTAACTGTTAGTGATTTCTTTCATGGATTTCTCAAGCCTATTTTGTCTCACATGGGTACATGTGCAGATTGCATGTAACATCTTGTCAACTGGAATTTCAAGTGTCAATAGTTGAATGTAACAATCATAGAGTAGTTGAAGAGTCATGAGGGTAGGCCAACAGTCACAAAGGGGAACGTTAAGGGTCACCCCACCCTTTGCTATATATATTACCTCATAACTCATTATAGAGACTTTTGGTCAACAAAGCTTATGATAGGAATATCTTAGAGAAAGCTCGGAGAGTATTGTAACGAGCCTTGGCTTCTCCACTGTGCAGAGCTAGTATATCTCTTTGGAGGAGAAGGCAATAGTGACTATAACGTTCCGCTGTCAGAACTAGTGGTTGGTCATGGTTGTATTATATGACTATAACTTTCACTTGTTAATATAACAAAGCCATCATGTTTCATGCATATGTCGTATTATATTTCAACTATCTTGTTTACTCTAAACGATATATGTATATGTTTCCTTACGCATTTGTGTATAGACTCTTTTTGTATATGTATGTATGAATCTTACTTAAATTTGTTGTTTGTTTAACCATCACTTTGGATTTCTAGCTTACTTGCCTTCCAGTTTTTGATGCATCTTTGCTCGTGTGTTCCTTTCTTAACTCCATTCTCTCACAGGTTTCCAAGGGGTGCACTCACCTCACCTCAGTGTGTTAGAACCATTCATGCACCTTCCTTGACATGCTAAATATGTCACACCCTTGCTACCAACATGGACATCTTACTTTCCTCTGTGTGCAACCATGGTCAAGGCGATACCATACGACCCACTGCTGGGACTCCTACACCAAACAATTTGAGGTCTAATTGGGGCTTCTTACCAGGGAGATCCCCTAAGATGTTGGAGGGTACAACACTGTCAAAATTTTGGTGCTAGAAGGAGGGCTAGATGAAAATTTGTGTCCTCTCATCTTTTTTGAACCTTTGCACATCTATCATGAATTCTTTTATACTCACCCCTCCACGATGTTTTTTCATGTCGAACCTCTCAACATCATGAGGGATTTTTTTGATCTCTTGTCCGAATTCATGTGTGATGGTGAAGGTGAAGTAGCTTGGCCTATTTTCTTACAATACTTCTTTTCCATGCTTTAAAAGGCAAATGAAGGTTCTGATGAAGAGGTCGGCTTGATCATTGCATAAACACTTCGCAAATCCCCACAACGGTGGTGTTGTAGTCTGACGCTTGGCAACGTGTAGTCACTTCAGCAGTTCTGTGATCTCATTGAATATGCTTTCCATCATTTCAATCTAAAACCTCTTGATAAAAAACCATTACAAAAATGGAAGGCCCCACATGAATCGCCTATGGATTTTTGGCAGCTCTTCTGTGATTTGCAGTTTGAAGCTTCGAAAATCCAAATGAAATTTCCATATCTTTGGATAGATTCAAATATTGTCTTAACAGATAAGTCCATCCCAAGAAGAAGTTCGATATCAAGCCCCGCCCAGCATACTTTGGTGATGGAGCTGCACACTCATGGACGAACACGATCATTGTCACAAGTGACTGTCTGTCATCCCCTCATCAAACAACTCCACTATCACAAAGTGATGCGGGAGAGAACGCACACACATATGTTCAACCGTCACATCCTCCTGAAATTTCTCCTTCCTATTTTCGTGCAAGCTTGGTTTGGAATCCATTCGGTTCTCACATGTATTTTGTACCTCAACCTCCATCTTTGTACTCGGATGATCCTCTGGATGGCATTGAAAATAGAGAGGACCAATCATTCATTGAAAATCTACTTGAATTTTCATACGCTTTTTCTGGAAATGTAGAGGGTGAACATCCTTGCTTCCAATCTACCCCTCTATCTGATTCACCAAATCATAAGGATGCCAACAAACATCTTGAATTTTCTGGTCTTGGTTGTCATTATATCTCTACTTCTTCATCCGATTACAATATTGATTCAACTGTTGTTAATTTGTCTAATATAGTGATCTACATTGATCCCTCTATCGACAAAGTCAAAGCCCTGCAGACAATTAAGGCACTTCAGCTCGAGCTGATGGTTATGTCGGGCCCTCACTGTCGTGAGGTTGGTTTCACTTCCAATCTGGAAATTGTTGAAACACCCGAGGCTCCTCATCACACATCTATATGCATTGAAGATCAATCTCACACATATATTATGCTTCCTCCACTTGAACTACACAACCCCATTGGTCTTGAATTGGAGGAATCTTACACAGCAAGCACACTTGCACATCATAAGTGGTCTACCTTTCTCACATTTGCTTGCATGTCACAGTCAAGAGAATTATTACACTTAAAATCTATACATACTGTAGCACAACACCATGGCAAGTCCACAAAGTGCATGCCATGCGCTTTCACTCACTTATGTTTTGTGTACGCTTTTTAACTCGGAGTGTGTTGGTCTTCATTTTTATATCTTTCTTGTTTGTTGGTTCACATAGTTGTCTTGTTCGCAAACCATGCCTTCACCAACATGGGTCGACCAATGCACCAGTGGGTGCATTGGAAGTATCACTTCACGTGAGCATACCCATGCATCGCTAGCTTAGGAGTAGGAGTAGTGCTTGTTTTTGGTTTGTTTGCTTGCATGCTTGATTGCTTCTTACCCTACATGTTTGTTTTCTCATTTGCTTGTTTTCTTACTCACTTTGCTTATGCATTTACTTCTGCTTCTGCTTTGTTTTGTGCTTGTTTGCTTATTTATGTTCATAGGTTATTTTCGCATGAAAATGTATGCGATTCTTGAAACGAGTTTGGTAAATTACAAGAGGACTTGTGAAATTATCAATACTTGGTTATTTTTTATCTTTCCTTTGTATGAAGAACTTATTATCTCTAGTCCATGATACGTCGATGGAAAATACGTACTGTTCGAAGTGAACCTTGGTGAAAACAAAATTCTTGCGCACTAACTAGTGTCACCTACTGTAGTTGGTTTTTTTTGGGTTAACCCTTGTCACCTCAGTCAAGTAGAGTAAGGTGAGGGGGAAAACCTTAATAAACACATTAGAGGTATATACAAACTACTTCTCTAAAGCAACAACCTCTTTTGCCCTCAATAATTTGGGATCCCTCTTCCTCCTCTGAAATGAATAGGCGTTATGCACAGTTATGAAAATAAAAAAATTAAAATGTGAAAAAATTTCGAAAAAATGAAATATGAATAAGGCGAAAGAAGAGAAAAGCTTCCTGTGTAGAGAGGTGATGCAAGTAACTTCGTCAGTGTATTGAACAAGCTCACTAGCAGTGGAGCGATGCTTGTGTTCTTGCATGACTACACCAGGGTACTATCCAGGCCTGCTAGCAGCGGAGCAACACCAAAGATGAAACTAAAACTCTGACGATCATATGACTTGTGCACCAATATACCCCTCATGCCCAATCTAAACAATTGTGTTTACTTGGCTTGGAATGTGTGTCAACTGGCCAAGGGCTTGGCAGAGGCTACATCTTACAGTCAAGCAAGTGTGGAAACTAAGATGAACAAAGAACTGAACAATACTTCTGGCGGTGTTAGACTTGTTTTTCATGAACAAGGTCCATTCGGAGACCTTGAGCTCTACCAGTGTGTTTCCAACTGTTGTAGCAGCTACAAAAACCCTTCAAAAAATTTCCTTATCTTCGTTTTGGATCCTCCCTACCAACTATCCTCAGTAGCATGTCTTGCATCATCAAGCATATAGGATTTAGTTGTTTCTCAGTGTCTTGTCAACCTATTCATGTCTATGTTCTTCACTCCCCTCACAAGTTGTCTTTCTAGACTTAGGCATGTGCTAGCCAAGTAGCTCCCCCAAAAAATTACGCAATTCTGGAGGGGAACCAGCCTTCCCTCCAGAAATTGTGTAAATCAACTGGCGAGCCTCCTAAGCTCAAGAATTGCACAAATCAATCTGTCAGACTTCCCTCAGAAAATTGCACAGTTCTAGACGAGAACCAGCCTTCCCTCTAGAAATTGTGCAAATCACCATGGAAGACTGCTAAGCTCCAGAATTGAGCAAAGTAGTCAAGTTCTCTTCCTTGATAAAATTGCACAATCTGACTGAGCACTACTGCTTTGCCAAGAAATTACGCAATTCTGGGAGCCAGTCACCTGCTAACCCCAGAAATTGCATAATCCTTCTAGGGCAGCTACCCCAACTCAGCCCTAGAACTACCCAAATTTTTATGACTAGACGTTGCAGAGCTCATCCCTCACATCAATCTTGCAGCTATGACATCCCACATCACATCTACGAGTCGTCGGCAAATTCAGCTCAACTGTTTTGGGGTAAGCTTGCTTTGCATGTCTTGCATTGCCTTTCTGTCGCTTTTTGTGTTTTGACTTCTGTGAGTGTTGTCTGCTTGATTTCGGTGAGCGCTTGCTGCCATTTTTTTGTATGTTAGCTTATAGAAGCATCATTTTAGTTTTCATTCGCATGTCACTGTTGTCGCATGCATGACATTGTTTTTTCACCAACTCACTTCACACGCATGCATGTTTTCCCTTTTTTTGAATCCTACACTTGTTGTTTGCATGCATGATTGTTCACTCTTTTTACACTTAGTATCACCATGCATTCAAACTTCTCATGTTTTCAGTCGCCCTTCAATGGGTTTGGGTTTCCTTAGCCCAGACCTTGCCTTGGTTGGCTAGCATTGCGCATTTCTGGAAGTGAAGGCTCTACCTTCCCTCCAGAAATTGTGCAAATATGGCCCAACACTGACCTCCACGCTTGCATTACGCAATTTTGGGAGGTAATTCCTTGCTGGCCCCAGAAACTGCATAATGCAATTTGTTGGCTTGCATGTCACTATGGACTGAAATTGTGCATTGTACAGTTTCAGTCCTTAGTAGGCCAGGCTGGACTGTGCATTGTGTAGTTCTAGTAGTCATTCAACCTCTTGATAGCCCTGATTATGCCTTCCATATTTTTTGCAGTCAGTCTCCTAGCTTCCCAGTGAAAATTGCACAATCTTCACAAATAGTCACACAGGTATGTTTCAAGTCATTCCTCCGGTTTGTTTTGGTTTTTGACCGATAGATTTATTGTCATGAGTGTTGCTATGTCTCTAGGTGTCATAGGTGTTTTTCTACCTCTCAGCAGCGTAGGTACAATGGCTTTCAGGAGAGAAAAGTTGATGACATTGTTCAGAGCACAACTAGGGATGCAATCAATCAAGTGTCTATGAACTTGTATATCTATGAAGACATCAATTTGTTCATGGAAAAGGATACCAAGATGAAATGGAAGTGTTATCACAACGAGCAGCACCATCAATATCAGCAGAAAGCAACACACCTGCATGCGACACATGCAAGAGGGAGGAAGGTTGTTGACAGCGTAGAGGCAGAGAAAAGTTGCAAGATCAAGAGGATCCAATTATGATGAAAGCAGATTTGGAGACTAAGGCTATGAGGAAACGATGCAACAAGAGGATCACATGAAGGAAGAACAAGAGTTACACAGACTAGAGAAGTAGTTGCAGCAAGAACAAGTAAAACAGGAGCCGATGAAACTGCGCCCGTACAGGTTATAGATCCATTTAGCAGCTGACATGGAGTAGACAAGGTGAGCAGTGTTCTCAATCACATGCAAGGTATTCAGGATCATGGATTTAATTGTGCACACACATGCGATCCCATCCATTTGGTACACTCACCGAGGTGAAGACAAGAAGCAAGTCTGACTGGAGCTGAACATGTATTTTGACAAGTTGATGCACATGGTCACCAACACACACTTGGAGATCAGCACAGACACTATGCATCAGTGTTTTGCTGGTCCAACTGCACTCAAGATAATGATGTGCATGTTATCAGATGAGTTGGACAAAGGATTCATATCACTGTACTTGGATGCAACGGAGGCAAGAGTTCACTTTCAAAAAGATGTCACCATTGAGCGCATGGACACCATCACGAACAACCAAGATTGGCATCAGTTCGCCACCGTTGATCATTGCTTGGATGTCAAAGACTTGGTCTTACCACAACTGTCCAAGTGTTAATGATGTCTTGCATGGCTTGCTCAAGCCTATTTTGTCTCACATGGGTACATGTGTAGATTGTATGTAACATCTTGTCAACTGGAAGTTCAAGTGTCGATAGTTGAATGTAACAGTCATAGAGTAGTTGAAGAGTCATGAGGGTAGGTGAACAGTCACAAAGGGAAATGTCAAGGGTCACCCCACCCTTTTCTATATATAGTACCTCATAACTCATTGTAGAGTCTTTTGGCCAGCCAAGCTTCTGATAGGATTATCTTAGAGAAATCTTGGAGAGTATTGTAATGATCCTTGGCTTCTCCATTGTGCAGAGCTAGTATATCTCTTTGGAGGAGTAGGCGGCAATGAATGTAACATTCCATTGTCGAAACTACTAGTTGGTCATGGTTGTATTGTATGAATGGAACTTTCACTTCTTAATATAACAGAGCTAGCACGTTTCATGCATATGTTGTATTGTATTTCAACAATCTTGTTTACTCTAAATCATATATATATATATAATATAATATAATAATATATATATATATATATATATATTATATATATATATATATATATATATATATATATATATATTATAATATATATATATATATAGATATATATATATATTCTTACTCATGTGTGTTATATATGTATGTATGAATATTACTAAAATGTGTTGTTGGTTTAACCATCACTTTGGATTGCTATCTTACTTGCCTTCTAGTTGGTGATGCATCTTTGCTCATGTGTTCCCTTCTTAACTCTTTGCTTTCACAGGTTTCCAAGGGGTGCACTCACCTCACCTTCCATGTGTTAGAACCATTCATGCACCTTCCTTGACTTGTTGCATATGTCACACCCTTGCTACCAACAGGGACATCTTACTTTCCTCTACGTGCAACCGCGGTTAAGGTGATACCGTACAACCCACTATTGCGAATCCTACACCAAATGGTTTGAGGTCTACTTGGGACATCTTACCAAGAAGATCCCCTAACATGTTAGTGGGTCCAGCACTGTCAACACACAATAACTCAAACTAGTTGTTTGATCAAATCATCATGTATAAATGTATCACATCTGGTTAGCTCAAATGCAACCATCATAAATCATATGCAATCATTATAAATCACATGTAACCCTGATAAAATGGAATCATAGATCACATATAATCCTCATAAACTAGAATCATAGATCACATGCATAATTAGCACTAAAAGAAAAAATACTAATATTTGTCCTTTAATCGATCCTTTCCTTCTACCTTTTTCCTTTGTCCCTTGTCCTTTACGTACACACACTGGATCGGTTGCCACACCCCAAAAACACCCAGTGCCTTTTTCTTCTCTTCAACCACATACACATACACACAATGTACACCACACACATACAACCACACATGACATACAACCACACATGACATACAACCACACACGACATACAACACCATATAATACATGCACCTACACCTGAAATACAACACATACACCAACACCCAGCTTCAACAAAACACATGCACCTACATCTAGTGCATGACACAACATAATAAATACTCCTACATCCAGTGTACAACAAAACATAACACATGTACTAATACAACTAGTGTACAACACAATACAATACATGTACTACACATAGTACAACACAACAAATACACATGCCACGATACCACAACTACACAATGCACATACATAGTACCACATGCCCACAACACAACATGTACGACATGCACACAATACCATATGTACACCAGTAGTATATGTACAAAATGTACACAGTACCTCTTGTACACAGCACCACCTACACAACTTGTGCATAACATCACATGTACATGGAAGCATTTGCACAATGTGTACATAATGCCACATGTACACTGCACCACCTGTACAAGTGTACAAAATACCACATGCACTTCATGTACACGACACCACGTGTACATAGCGCCACATGCACGACATGTACATAGCACCACCTACGCACAGCACCATATGTACAACATGTACACATCACCAAATGCACACAACACCAAATGTAAAATCATGAAAACAACACCATATGTACATAGCACCACATGTACAACATGCACACAACACCATATGTACAGAGAACTGCATATACAACATGTACATAGCTCCACATGTACGCAACACTGCATATCCAACATGTGCACAACATGGTGTGCACTCAACATTGCATATCCAGAATGTGCACAATACAATTTGCATGCAGCACCGCATATCCAACATGTACATAGCACCATCTATACCTAGCACCACATATGGAATATACACAACACGATATGTAAAAAATACACACAAAATCATATGTACACAATACTACATGTGTTAAATTTACGCATCACCATAAGGACAATAACTGAATATACAACGTGCACAACAGTAGCATTGCACATTCAAAACACATTTTCTCTACCAATCAACCTTGCTTCCAGTGTATCTCTGCCATCCATGCTTATCCTAGCATGTTGCAGATCACATTTTTTTAATTTCGTTAATGTATCTCTCAACATTACATATCCAAAACATAGGCATAATATAATCACATAATATCAATTCATAACAACATGATATTGGCCTCATATATTTGTCAGGAATACTCTTCCCACTTTATTCCCCGTAAGGACCAAGAACCTCTTCATGCCATTCACTTGCATAAGCAATCATTCCTCCACATAATGACTCCTAACGACCTTTCCAAAGAAAAACATACATACATACATATTTATGCATATGAACATTAGCATAAAACAATCATGATCCTTAACGACCCTGCCACACAACAACATACATACATACATATATATGTATACACATAAACATTAGCATAATCATGATCATAACATAATTACCAGATATCATAAGATTAAGGTTAAGAGAAGTCCCTTCATCCGTGCACAACATGCACAACATTGAGAACAACAACTCCCAACATTGCTAAGGCATTTGATCCCTCAATCAATTTTCTTTACCTTTTATGTCACATTTCTCATGACTATACTTCGACTGCCCATTTACACCAATGGATCCAACCAAGCCAACTAGATGTCATACTCTTTCCTTCAACTTCCCTTATACATGCACCGAGATTCATTTGGACCTCACAGCACCTATTAGGTTCCATTCATCCCTTCCTGAGCTTTGTTAACTTTCCTCTTTCCAAACCAGTTCCCAAGACCCTCAAAGCATAAAAGGAAATAAAAAGTGCAAACAAGAAGAAAACCATGAAAACCAATAACAATATGACACCAAAAACAAAGTGGTATGACCATACACTAGACATGCACAAAACCACAAATCAAGTGCAAAATATCCCAAAATACCAAAACCACAATACTAGCAACGAACACCATGAGTTAATCCCCATGGTTCCCAATGCTTCCAAGGGAAATTTCCACTCAAGTCTTCTTCGATATTTCATGGTAGACTCTTGCAATGCAATCCCCTACATCATACTACCATAAACACATAAGTCTCAGTGCATAAATAAATATAACAATATACCAGTTATATTACCTTATTGTGCCAATCATGTTGCCTTATAATTGGACAAGTCCATGTCATCTCTCAAGGGACTCTAATTCCCTTGACAGATCCAGCTATAACTAGAAACTAGATAATATACTTGCCAAATACATGTCCATGAATCTAGCACTTATCCACATAATGTCAGACAAGATTATGGTTAAGAAGAATTCCTATATGCAAAGCACTCATTTGTTTGGTATTATGGTTTCCAAACATAGCCAAAGGAATTCTTTCCAAATTCCTTTCTTTTACCTTTTTACCTTGTTGTAATCAAGTCTTACTATGTATTGTCACATCACCCAACCATTAGTTATGTAAACCTATCAATTATTACCTTTTCGTGTTAATACCAAGAATATTTCCCTGCTACTACTCACACATGTCGATCACTTCTTCCAAAGATCAAGACTACATATATATATTAATTTGAAATCAACTTTTACCAAGTCTGACAACCATGTCATAATCAACTCACATTCATCGTTCATAATACATAATGCTACAGCTGTCACCTACCTACACTCAGGTACATATTAGTTGTCTCAACACATATGTATTAGTACAACCATCTTAAAATAAGATTGTTTCTTCATGAAATATTACATACACATACTCATATCATAAAATTCATCAAACATTCAAACAACATATAGATGACATATTAGACACCAAACACTCAAACACTAGATAGATGACATAATCCAACATTCAAGCACCAAGTAGACGACATAAGAAAACTCATACCTTAGTGTATCTCATGGGAGGCTATCTTGAATGCATAATCAATCTAGATTAGCACGATATAACTTCACAATGTATCAACTCAAACATAAATAAGGTCATGATATCCCTAATAGTAGCTAGATAACATGTTCACATCATAAAATCATACAATTGTCATTCATGAATAAGAATCACATATCCATAGTTAGTCTGGATTAGTACAACACAATATCACAATTATATCGACTTATACCTGAGTATCATAACCACAATCATCTGCATTGACCAATCTAAATTATCACAATACTTATAACATCAATATCTTAAATGAAATAACCATAAGTGTCAAGTTAACTAACATATAATAACAAGAAGTTAACATATAACATACTGAGCATCAATAACATATAACATAATCATCAAGTTACCTATCATATATCAATAACAACAATGCATATAACAAAAGGTTACTACAATGCATGACTATCTAACACGTGCATATGGCTGCACTGACCAACTAGCATATATCATGCATATAACCACAACAACAATAAAATTACAAGAATCTACATAACCTTAATGCTTATAACATTCATTAACCAACATACCTGCATACCTAACATACAAGCCTCTATGATGATCTTCTATTACCCCAAAGTCTAGTGTCACAACCTCACTTTGATGATTTTCATCTGCTTTATCTCAGACAACACATTAGCATCATAGCATACCAATAGCATCATGATGAGATAAACTACATACCATGACCTCACAATGCATGTTTGGCCTACTATACATGCATAACTATAACCATGACAATGCATGCATAATAATATATAGACACTGACATGCATAACAAATGCATATACAACCAACATACATGCAGGATAAACACAACCCAACAACAACATCATCAGTTTCCACATGGAGACACAACTAAAACCATGATCACCACCATTAATACACAACAAGCATATATACAACCTTTGTGTATGCATGACAATCCTCATTCTTCCCATCCAATCTAAGTGATGAACCATGCCTTGATACCACTTTGTAGCACCCTCCTCCCACATCTACCTAAGTAATCGGCCAACTGGGGTAAACATTTGATGAAGAGTTACTATGATATGATTCAACTCCCAATGTGTCAGTTAAGGAAGTGGAACCAATGGAACACACCAATACATACCTTCCAGACCTACTACAGAATCCCCAGGATCCATCGAAACCTTCCAGGTGACTAGCCCCTAAGACACACTAACTTCTACTACATTAAGCCC
Source organism: Pinus taeda (assembly GCA_000404065.3). Classification (NCBI taxonomy): domain Eukaryota; kingdom Viridiplantae; phylum Streptophyta; class Pinopsida; order Pinales; family Pinaceae; genus Pinus; species Pinus taeda. Next base: position 28,161 of record APFE030391970.1, on the reverse strand, counting down.
CTAGTTTCTCCCATGATATGGGCATGAATGCGACAGGAACCCTCTAGTTCCTCCCACGACATGGGTATGCCTATGACTGGGGACTTTCCCAAGTATTTCTACACCTACAACTCTAAGTTCTGTGCCACTATTTTCAGGCCCAGGGATCAAGTCACTACCTAGAACTCCATGACAATTCCAGAAATTAGAGATAACAATGGAATAATGATACAGATGTAATTACTTGAACAAGGAATTGACTGGACCCATTCTATCCATGATAAACATTTCATCAAACATGTCACAAATATGCATTCTATATGTTTTAATAGAAAACCTTAGCATAGGGGCTCATACTTATCTTAGAATCACTAAGAAGCATTAATGCCTCATCACAATAAATGCATTACCATCTATTAAGTCATATATTCATTGTATATTTAGTGATTAACCAAAACATGATGAGAGCCATAAATTTTCACTATCATAAAACTCATTCATAACAAGCATATAACTAATAGAAATACCAAGGATATAACAGCCATATAATCCACATATAAACAAGTATATTTAACCATAAAATACCAAAGAGAAATAGAGCTCTTATTGATGATTGCATAAGCTGACCAGGTATGGGACTTCCACAAACCACCCAACCGTAGACTAGGCTGAACCAAATATTTCTTCTAGCTAGTCACTCTCATTCCATATTCCAAGCATGGATATGGGATCTCATAAAACAAATCAATCAAAACCATCCAAGGCTTCTAGAGCCCAAACCACCTCAACCCTCAACTAGTGATTCCACCTCACAGTCAGACATTTCTAACCATCACCAGATTGGGATCTACCTAAGATGTTGAGGGCTCTAGAGAATTTATTCCAACCAGGGCTTCTAGGACTAGTAACTCAACCCATAGCTATTGTCGGGATTCCAAAGCGTTTGTCCAACCAAGGCTTCCAGGACTAGTAACTCAACCCACAATTGTGTGGGCTTCCAGAGCATTTGTCCAACCAAGACTTACAAGACTAGTAACTCAACCCACCAAGGGCTTCTATAGCATTTTTCCAATGAAGGCTTCCAGGACTATTAAATCAAGCTAATTTGTTATAGGGATTCTAAAGTGTTTGTCCAACCAAGGCTTCCAGGACTAGTAACTCAACCCAAGTTGTTACATGGCTTTCAAAGCGTTTGTCTAACCAAGGCTCCATGGATTAATAACTCAACCCATAGCCATAAGGAACATGATAACCAACCAAAAAAAAGTAAACCCACAACACCATGGCTATCCAAGAAATGGTAAGGCTATGAAAAACCACATCAATCCAAGCAATCCTCCATGCCAATGACAGATCATAACCAAGAAACTACATGTGTGTGCTACACATGCCAAAACTAGAATGTAAACCTTAAATACAACTCAATACCCGTAAATAATTCTAGTTGTAGTTGTTGATCCAGATGTCCTCTTGTTCTTTCTTGCTCTTCTTTTCCCTTCTTACTCTAAATCCCAATTATGCCAAACTCCTCCAAGAGTGCTCCAACAAAATCTAAGTTTCCAAGAGTATGAGAGAGAGAGATATTAGAAGAGAGCTCCACCAAACTTGTCAAAAGCATGCCAACTGCTCCTCATAAGCCTTTTTATTAATGAGGCCTCTAAAATATTCAATTTTGCATTATTTCCTTCATTTTCCTCCTTACATTCAACCTATGACTTTTCACCTTCCTTTTCTCCTAATTTCCATTATTTTCATAAATAAAATGTCAAATAATGCCTCTTTCCTTTCGAAATCCTTTTCCATTTCCTTTTCCAAGTTCCTTAACCATTAATAAACCGAAATGACACCCACTAGGATGTTTTTCCCATCATTTAGATTAGAATTCATGCTCCGTGACCTTGATCTTATTTTTTTTACATGGATTTTTGACTAGGGTTGTTACACTTTCTATAAATAACTATTTTTTTTAGCTTGTTTGGCACTTACTAGAAAAATTTTCAACTTGCCTTTGTGTGCGTTGATGGCGAATGATTTTCCATCCTTGACAAGCTAGTACTAGTTAGTTCTCCACATGAATCTCTCACATGTATATGTAGGGACTTCCAAATACCACTCCACATACATCAAGGGGTTCTACATCTAGTTCTACTTCACCAATAAAATCAATACTAATAGTAAATCTAATTTTGAACTATTTTGCTATCTTTATCTATGCATCCTTGTTTACCCCTCCCATTGGATATGGGCTTGGATGATCATGAACTTATAATGCCAATTTGTTGACCATCTCTGTTGCAAAGAGATTTTCCTACAATCTTGAGTTAAACAAAGCATCAATATGTATTTTTAACTTATATATTTATATGGATGAGCTTGGTCTTTTTGTTCTCTTCCTGTTTCTAAAGGTTACTCAGATTCACCTCCTTATGCACTTATGTGTAAATGATCTTCTCATCCATGTTTGAGTTTCTTTCAACCTAGGTGATAGAATTAGAAGCCATGATATTCTTCTTATTATTATCTTTCTTTTAATTCTTTAGGTCAACCTTTGGATGTAACTTTCAACATTTCGTCTTTGTATGATTGTCAATGTTATTGTGGTTGCAGTGATTCTTGATATATTTGCACTGGTGTGTTGTGGATATTGTATTTTTATATTTTCTCCCTTTATTCTTCTTATTTCACTTCTTATCATCATCTTGATGTTATTTTTACTTCAATCCACTTGATTCGATTTCTTCAAGTTTAATTTTTGTAGTTATTTTTCTTGTACACAAGTCTCATCCACCAATCTGGGCTTAAACAAAATTTCTTCTTTCCATAGATGGTTGTGTAGAACCCCAAGATACTTAAGGAGAAAAATTGGGTTCTTTAGGGAGATACCCAACATTATTTCCATATTTCTAAATTTAGTGGTGTACTCCTATACATTCTACCCCTGTTTCTGCCTAAAGTAGAGCCATCGGATCCAATAGTCCTCTACATACTCAACAGGGTAAAATTGCAACTTTATGAAAGTTTTAAAGTCATCCCAATTAGTCATTGGAGGATATCCATCCAACCTCAAGGTCTCTGTGTGAATTTACTACCAGGTTAATCCATGGACCTCTAGTTTTAGTCATGCAAATGAAATCTTCTTCCCTTCCTCTATATCATGAACACTAAAATAAAATTATAGTTGTTGTGACCAGTGATTTTGCTTTAGAGAATCAATCTCACCTTGGTACAACTTGATATCAACATTTTCTAGCATTTTGAACAAGGATTGTGAATGGTTCATGGCACTCCAACTAGATTTATTTTTTTGTGTCTTTTCCTCAACTCACTCTTTGTTTCTTCTTGATCTCTTGATCCCCCCTCTAATTGGACCTCTACATTAGAACCACCATCTTCTTTGAAGAGCCTGAGATTGTTGTTCAAGGCTTCCATCAAGAGATTCATGTTGTATTTTACATCTACAACTTGTGCTTGCATCCACAAAAACCTCTCCTTTGTAGGATCACGAGGGTTATTCACATATTCATTAGCTATGACTAGGGTTTTATAGTTTTTGTCTTAGTCAATCTAGAGCCCCTCTAAATATCCACAATATACCCAAATAAACCTACATTGATACCAAAATGATATTTAAAATACCATGTATATTCCACAATATATTTTGTCACAACATATTTCATAAAAGTATACTTAAAAATACGAAATGTACACTTTGAGGGTTTATTTCTCTTTACATTTATGGATCTGTAAATTATTTTCTATTGTGTATGGATGCAAATTATAATTATGAAATAAATAGATAACAATGAAATAAAAAATCACAAACCATGATTGACACAAGATATAACCTAGGAAACCCTTTTGGGAGAAAAACCCATCTGGAATGTGAGGTCGCTCTACTCTCTTTCTATGAATAGAAAATGGTTGCAAGTACAAAGAAGTAACGCATGTGACCTATGGGTTACTACAGTGTGAAAATCCTCTCTATTTGATATCTCCCTTTCCCTCTAAACTACTCTACCCATCTATCGAATAAATGCATTTGAAAATATCGGAAACCCTTTTCCTCATAGTGGTCTAGTTATAACACAACCCTATAGCCTATTAGTGGTTAGGTTTGACTCCTTCAACTTTTAACTAGAGTTTCAATATGGACTCTTCTAGAGGATTCTTCATCATGATCATGTGTTTATCTCATTTTCCATAAATAATGGGGGGTTCAAGTGGAATCCTCTCGAATTATGGTTATGAAAATAGGAAGGTCAACTTTTGAGTGGCATAAATTTTGCATTCAGACTCCAATTGAGGCAATTATTACACCGTTGAAAAGGTATATATGTGTTTAATATTAAAAAAATGGTGTGTAACTAAATAAAAATAGTTGTAACCCCATAAAAATTCCATTTTATTCCTCAAAATTCTTCGAGACGTTTTCATACCCAAATTTTCCATACTAAGTTCCACACCTAAAAATGGCCCTATGAACTAATTCCTCCACTTTTTCTAGTCTGAAAGCATAAATATGGATGAAAAAAATATAATGATCCGATATGGATAAAATATTCTCCTAAAAAAATTCAAAACTCCTTGATTTTATCAATGACACAAATAACTAACATTTGGCTTCATCAAATTTGATTCAAAATATTCTTAAATACTTTTTGTATGATTGATAACAAAATTTTGGTTAGTCAATGTGCCTTCAAGTGATGCTAGACAAATCTCATCCACCTTAGTGTGTTTAATTTTTCAATATACACTATTAAATCTATATTGGGATGATGGACTTGTATTCTAGCACTTTTGACCTTTCTATTGTAGAGTTACAAACGTACTAGTTTTTACCCCTTCAATAACTTGTATGTCTAATTTGGCAGGAGATTGGAAATTATCATGGGTGTTTTACATAATTTCTAAATATTGAATAAGAAGTTGAACAATGTGAACTTCTTCATAGAACATTTTACATTAGCATCCTCTCTGATTTTATCCATAGCATAATTATATCCAAGCAATCCATCATCATCTACACAGCCACAACAAGTTTTCCTAATGAAACAATAATTGAACACTCATTAGAGGTCAAAATTATATTTTCCTATACTTAAATCTTGCACCTTTCTTATGGTGATGGAATTAAAAAAATAGTGGCATCTATTGTGCTAGAATTTGGATTAGTATTTGATAAAAGTTTAAATTTTTCCACTTGCCTTTTCTCTTTCTACAATGACCTTTTCAATGGGTTACTCTTTCCTCAATATATTTATTGATTAATTACTTGTATTTTTTGTGTTCACAGGGATTATCAATAAGAAAAAGACAAATATTTACCTTGAAATTAACAAAAAACATAAAAGTTGTACGATGTTGCATTTTTTCATTGGAGTGCTTAGGAAACTTGCAGACATGTCAGAATTTCTTTAAAGATATTTAGTTGGGGATTTGTGCTTTTGTTGCTTTTAAATCACATAAGAACACATGCACTTTATTGTATGTGTGATTTATAATGTACATTTGTTTTATAATATGTGCATCCTTTTAGCACAATGGATTAAAAATGAAAGTGGTGTATACATAACCAAAGTCTTGAGACTCATACCTAATGATCAAAACCTTATGATAGCAATAATAGTGTTTTAAGGGGCCAAAAATACCTTATAGAGGGAGTGTGTAGTAATTTGAATCATTTTTTATGGCTCTAGATATCCCAAATATTTATTTGTGAGTTGTTACCTAAGGAATCTCCTTCCTTAGTTCATTTCCAAGTCCCTATGACACATACTTTCTACTCAAATCCTCCTAATGGAACTGACATCCCTAATCATAGGAAAATGATACTCTTAATATGCCATGTGTTGTTGTTTGATGCATCCTTGTTGGACCCATATTACTAGAAGCTTCTTTCAGGACATAATATTTGTGTTCCCTCTCTTGGCCATGTCTAAATCCCTACAACCCATAGTGAATGTTTAAAATCGCTAAAAATATCTATATAACTAGTTAAAGGAAACAATTTTCTTCATGAGGTTTTTTATGGTGGTTCAAAGTGCCATTCCTAAAATCCTATAAGCTTCCTTTAGGGCTGAAGTATTGTTAGAAAATTGAAAGTGGCAATTATTAATCTTATTTTCCTTTAACCTTGATATTTTCTTGTGAATCTTAATTATCTTCTTTAGTTATTTATTTAGATATTTTCATCAAACAGTATCAATAATAGTGATAGCAACAATAGGGGACATAGATATTAGGCTCTTAGCGAGGGAAAATCCCTTCCAAGGGGAAAACACATAAACTCTTCTATTCATATAATATGCCTCAAATGAGATACAAAGACCCAAATCATAGACCAATTCCTTCTCCCAGTACCAAGTCATTCCTCCAAAAAATACTTCCCTAATTCTACATCAACCAACTTCAAAATGAAACTTTGACCTGCCAACCTCAATATTGCATTTCATCCTACAACTTCGACACTGCAATTTTGACCTTGCAGCTTCTATGGAAACTTTAATTTTTCCTCCTCCTGAAACCTTCCTAGAGAAAGAAAGCTCTTCCTAAGGTCAACAAGTTAAAGGTAGGGTATCCTTCCTTCCATCTACAAGATATTTCACTTCATCCTCCTATAATTCAGACCTGCAAATTCAACCTCCTTTTGCAACACCAAAAACCCTATAGCTTTGTAAGTGTGAGAGAGATAGATCCCAAAAATAAGATATTTGTCCTTCTAGCTTCTCTTAGACCTTATCTCTTCTTCTTCCTTCTTCCCAACTTCAGATCGAACTCTTTCTTGATAGATAGAAATTGTGGAGTGAGTGAGTGCTAAATGAGGTCGAACTACTTTTTTATATAGCCTTCTCAAGGGGTTGAATTCCCTCCTTTAGGCCAACTTGTACTTTTGGATTTTTTCAAAACTTTCTAGACTCAAAAAAAAATCTTTTTATAATTACATTTTTCCCATAAGGGACTTATAAAGATGATGTTAACTTCTTTGACTCATGATAATAAATCCTAACACCTAAAAACACTAGAATCATGAAGAACATCCTTTTCCATAGAATATCATCAATAATAAGCATGAAACCTATGCTATAATAATAATATTTTCTTTTACTTTCTTTTCTTGTTTGTTACATAAGATACATATTGAAATGGGTACAACCATTATGAATACCGAAACCAGATACATTTCTCAACACTCCCTCTTAACTAGGGAGGTATTCATAATTGTCCAACTAGTATGACATGATATCTCAAACTAAAGAGTTCTCACAAGAGGAGTCAGTTTGATAAGCCATATTGTAAGCAACATCATCATGACCAACATTGTCTCTAAGGCCTAAATAGGAAAGATCTTCTTTATTCAAGATAATTATGTTAGTAGTTTTACATGTGATGCCACACTACCTTTACAAAGTACATACGTGTTGATGGTGCTGGAAAGTTTTCAACCAATGGGGTCACCCCGATCTGAACTCCCAATTAGACCTCACACTATTTGTAGTAGGAGCCCCATATGGATTATCGACCCATATGTCATAACTCAAAGGTTTGCCTTAGCTGCAACAAATAACATAAGAGAGGACGCACATAAAATTTGAAATCAGCAAGAAATTTGACACTCTAAAACACTAATTGCAATGTGTAAAATGAGACTTTCATGAGAGGAGAGAGAGGAGTGAGTCTCTGGAAGGAATTAATATTACTAACCTAAGAGAGAGACACAAGAGCATGAAAATATTTGTTAGTGATCTAAAGAAGTAGTTCACATAGACACAATGACTATTAAAGCAGATACAACACACCTTCAACAAGATAAGTACCAAAGCCACTAAAATAGTTCAATTTCCTTTGTATGTTAACAAAACACATACCACAAACATATAAAGTATAGTCTTACTGCATTCATGCTACATGCATGAAAATGTGTTGGCTCATCGAGCTTCTGATTATTAGGTGAAAGATCCAAGTACACAATTACAGCGGCAAGCCACTAGCTCCAATAGTGGAACATTAAGTCACGTCTTGCTTCTCCAAAGAATGATCTTCTCTCCTATGCTAAGCTAGAGAATCCAAGGCTATATCTCCAAAGCATAAGCCTCCAAAAGGCATTTTCTTCAGTTATGAGGGTGTATTTATAATGAGAGGAATGAACTTTCATATCTCCATGACTCTTAAGCTTCCCTTGTGACTCTTCAACTTCTAATGTGACCTTTGGACTTTTATATGACTTTTGGACTTTTCCTAAAGACTCTTTTGTCCATATATGACTATGTGAATTTCCATATTCCATATATGACTCTTGGACTTCCACACATTACATTTTGTCCTTTATTTTGATAATTACACCATTACATCTGCAAATGATGTCACAAGACACATGGACACATGACATTACGCTGACACTAGTACAAGTCACAACTTGACAATCATGACATGGATTTCATGAAGAGATGGAAATGCCAAGATTTTAATCTTTTTTCTTTGTCTCTAGTCTTCATAAGAGGTATGCTCAGTACTTCATCTTCATGAAATATATGCTTTGTTCTTCATCTTCACCCTCCAAGTGGCTGAATGATATGGAGTATTTACTATGATCTTGATCTGCTGGCTTCCCTCACAATCTAGTGTCCTTTCATCTTCTTGATCAATGATCAACTTGTATTTACAGTTTCATGAGTGTCTTCTAGCATATACTTCTCTTTTCTTCAATAATTTTCCTTCCATGTTAAGATTTAATACCTACAACTGGATATCACTTATGACAAGATGACATCATCCTGAAAAAATCCTAGTCTAACATGCTTGACGAAAATCACTTAATGAACTAGAGTTGAGCATTGTACTGAGAAAAAGGCTCAGGGATTATGTAGTTCACAGTTTGAGAGATCGGGAGAGGAGGAACGAGGGTTGTAACTGCACAATGCGTAGTTCTGGAGGCATATCCAGGAAGATTGCATAGTTGAGGAGTTTAGTGAGGCAATATTGAGCCTTGAGACTGCACAATGCAAAATTCTTGAGGGATACTAGTCAATGGATTGTGTAGTTACACAATTCAAGGACTCAGGGAGGTGGCTTGATGACTAAGACTATGCAATGCACAATAACAGACTAGCTAGGAGGCAGGATTGCAAAATTTCTGAAGGAAGGGAGGCAATCCTTGAGCTCTCTGACTACGCAATGCATAGTCATTGCAGGTAGAAACTATGCATTTTTTAGTTCTAGGATGCAAGGGGGCATGCTTGAGACTTTCCACTATGTAATGCACAGTTCAAGGAGGGCAGAGTGAGCTCAAGTTGGTCGGGAAAGAATTTTTCTAGGATTTGGCTTTGTGTGGGATCAGTGAAGCAGATATTCCATCAAGATTAAACTTAGACATGATCACACACTCAGAAAAATTATTAACACAATGTAAAACACTCATCACTTTGAAATAACAGCGTCCCCTAATTGCGACAAAAAATTGCATACTCCTCCAAGTGCAACACTTCAAGTACACTTTGCAATGATGGTGACGACACTTGTGTGACAGTGAATGAAACTTTGGAAATGGATCTAATACATGTATATATCATAAATAGGACCCATTGACACCAAAATTTCCCCTTGAAATGAACCATAACTCCACTTTTTTTGATGTGTGACACTTCCCATGCCAAAAGATGACACTTTGGAAAGTGAGGGAAAAGTGAAAACGACACTTGCAAAGACATAAAGAGAGTGAAAGTGGCACATGCCAGATTGAAGATAACATGAAAGTGACACTTTTTTAAGTGAAAGAAAGCCAAAATGATAGTCACAAATGAGAAAGGGACACTTGTGATAAAAATGGTGAGCTAGAGAGAAAGTTGAGAAAACTCACCAAAATGAAAGTGTAATTTCAATAGATGTGAGGAAGATTGTCAATGGAGATTTCACACTAACTTTCGATAAGTATTATGTAGTACACTATGCTTATGGATTGTTCAGTCATTGTCACCAATGATTACACAAGCCTTACCTTCAAGAGTTATGCAATGCTCATTTGAGCTTGCATAGAAAGATGTGTGTTTTTGAATTCTTCGAGAACTGAGCATGCATAAGAAAGTGACTTTGAAACTTATAATTTTAGGGAACATCAGCTGACCACGAAGCAAATATGAATGATCGTGGAACGACAGATCCTAGGATCACAAGTAGGCTCTAAAATTCAAGTGCTAGCACAATTTTGGAGGGTGTTTGTTGCAACATCAAAACTTGGTGAAACAATAATATAATTCCAGCTTATCTGCTTAACTTTCATCTTTAAGTGCAAGGTCGAAATATTTCAGTAATTATTGATTCACCTTGTGGATTTCCCTAGCTTTTCAACGTATCTTGGTTAAAGATATATTCCATTATATTCCTACCTCAGCTTTGAACAAATCAACATAATACTAGTCATACCTCAATTGTTTCGATACGGGAGAAGAATAGTAAATAAAATGAGTTTTCAAGCACATTCACCGGTGTTTCTCCATTGTCAGTGAGCCTGGTCAGTACCTCGATGGAGTGACTGCAAGGAACCAGAAAGCATTTCTTCACTGCTAGTGAGCTTGAAAAGTACCCCAACGAAGTTGCTTGATTCACCTCCCTGCATAAGAAGACTTTATCTTCTTTGCCTCTTTATTTAGTTACTAATAGAATGAGCAAAGGAAATTATTTATTTTGATGGTGGAAGAGGGATCCCGACTTATTGAGACTAGAAGAGGTTAGTTCCTTGGTTAATGGATTTGAAAGATAACCAAATTTATTATGCTCATTTTAATTTTGTCTCCTTTTCCTTCTCTACTCGATTGAGTCTATAGGTCAAAACACCATTTAATACAAGGCTAATTCAAAATGAAATATGCTAAAATGTAGTTCGACAAAAGGATTTTCATCTAGAACGAATCATATTTTCCATTCAAACGTCATGGACTTTAAAGATATGTAAACCTAAAATAGAGAAGAGGATAATAGATAAGCTAAGAATTGTTCAACGTCACAATTTCCCTTTTAAAGTTTTGCCACATTGTCTTTTGAGCCAAATAGGAGTGTATTTCAGGCAAAGTGAAACATGAAAGACAATAATAGAAGAAAAATGGAGGCTGAACATAAAGAAACATGCATATCGAAACTAAATAAAAGTAGTGACCAGATGGAGAGAAAATGCACAATGAGTGCAAAAAAGAAAACTATAATATAGCTAGACCTACTCCTAACCTAACTAGCTAGAAGTTCATGGTCAAGTGTAATGATATTTCTAATGTAACCACCATAATTGCTCCCTACCTACACACACAAAGATACCAATAATTAAAATTGATATATAATGATGTGCAACAAAATATATTAGAACTTGAATAGCTTGCACAAGATATCGAAGGTCTTTCCAAAAGGAAAAAAGGTGTCATATCAACTAATATTAACCATCCTGCAACCTTACCTTCTCGATTAGCACACTGTTGATAGGTTGGAATTCTTCGCCAACTACAAAGGGATCTTCCTGGTGTAGAATCCCAACTAGACCCTACACTGTTTGTTTTAGGGATCCCATCTATGATTTAAATTCATTTCGGATGGAGGTGGTATACTGGATAAGAAAAACACATGAACTTCAACAAACACAAGGAAAATAATTGATGAATTTTCATAACATGAATGCTATAAATAGTAATATTAGAACCTTACAGCATGAACCTTAAGTAAAGCATTATTAGCAAAACTTTAAATAAGATCACGCATATTTAAAAAATATGCTTAAGAACAATAAACAAGTTCAAAGTAGCTAAGGATAAATGAATACAAGTGAATGCATAGCCTACAATATGATTATGCCAATAACAATAAAATAGTTCATCAATATAAGCATATAGTTAGCACATCATATACCATCCATGTGTTGCAAAACAAGATTCATAGCACAGGAAGATACACGCAGAGACCGCACATCAAAACTCATAGGAACCTTTGATTCATTGAGCTAATAATAGCTATGGCATCGCAACAGAAATTATCTATCCAATCCAATAGTGGAACACGGCTATTACTCCTTGTATCTATTAGAAAATCACAATTTCTCTCAAAATAATATGTACCAAAATAGTCCCAAGCTAAAAGTCCTTTACAATATGCAATGAGGGTGTATTTATAAAAAAGAGAGTGACCTTTGGTCTACCCTTGACCCTTGGACTTCCTCATGACCTTTCAACTACCTCATGGCCTTTAGACCTCCTAATGACTCTTCAGATTTTATTATTGTCCTACTCTATTCTAGTTTGCTAATTTCATAAAATAATAAAATTTTATCCTATCAACTTGACAATAGACAGTCCTGGGAAATCTAGGTGTAGTTTCTCCACTAGGTGAGTGCGCCAAAGCTTGTACTTAGCAGTTATGGGGGCTATCTATGGTTTTTCCTCATCATCTCTATGTAGGCACTCAAGGGTATCTGGATGAGACTATTGGTTTTGGTGTTCACTTGATTGGATAGGGTTACCAGCCTTGTATACATTCTCACCTGTTCCACCATCTACCATGTGATATTCTCCTTTGTAACCTACAAGTTGTCTGAGTCGGAAGCCTATCTGAAAGTGTCGACAAATGCCTAAACTTCTCATGAGATGTCTTCCTGCTTCTTTACCTGCGTGATTTCCCCGATAGATGGAACTCCATGGTTCTTGATCATTGATCCCAACCACTAAAAAGGTGCTTGTAAGAAGCCATCACTCTATCCACATCCTTGGTTATTTTATCTCATGATTATATGTTGATGTGGAGCTAGACTTTATCCTTTTGTGTAGTGATTGAGTCATTTTTTGGGATTTATGTTGGCGCACCTAGATACTTGGTGGACCACTCATGCATGTTATCCAAAGTTGCAATGGCTTCCTTTAGCATAACATACCTTTCCTTTGTGTTTGTTTTTATGGACAATATTGAAGATACCGTATTATGTAGTTTCAAAATTTCTTCATAGACCATTGTCATGGATCCACTAAGAGTTTCAGCCACATCCTTGATTGCAGCTTGTAGCTCTTTCATACCAGAGTGTACTAAGTAGAGGGATGAATTTTCTTATTCTGCCTTCTTTCTATCTTCTTCTATTTTAATGGCCTTCTTCTTGGATTTATAAAACTTTTTCTAGAGTTCCATGATTTCTTTGCTCATCTTAGCAACATTTAGTTCAGTCGTGGTCACACAAGTAGTCCTAGCTGAGGCAATCATCTCAAGGTTAACTATAGTGTCAAGAACAATTTTTTTCTCTATGGTCACTGATAAGGGTTTTGTAGGGTTCTTGGCGTAGCACTTCCTTCTCTTTTGCATGATCATGAAATTAAAATGATCAAAACTGAGCTTGGTTAGATCCATCACTTCATCTTCCACTTCCTTGGGAATTCCCATCTCTTTTAGAGGGAGATGTCCTCCGGTGAGGGGAGTGGATGGGGGAACATCCAATGGAGGTAGCTCAAATTTCTCATATTCTTGTTGAGCTTCCTTATCAACCTCTCCTTGTTGCTTCTTTCTTCTTTCCTCCTCTTCTTTGCTATTTTCCTCCTCTTCTCTCTTCCTTTGCCCCTCCACTAGCCACTTATTTTCTTACTCTTCCTGCTCTTTCTTCCTCCTAAGCTCCATGGGATGCCTGCATATCTCTTCTTGTTCTCTTTTTTCCTGCTCCAGTCTCTTCCTCTCTTCTTCTTCTTTGGCCTTTTTCTCTTTCTCTTCCTTCAATTACTTCTCTTCTATTTCCTTCTTCTTTTATTCTTCTTCTAGATGCTTTCATTTCTCAAGCTGGTCCTCAGAGTGTTGGCCACCTGGGTCTCGCAATTGTTTGAGCTCTTCTTCTCTTTTCCTCTTGATCTCTTGCTTTCTCCTTGCAAGGGTTGCATTTCTCTGATCTAATATTTCGTTATCCCCACCTGCCTCTTGGTCGCTTGGGGAATCTCCTACCTCTTTCTCCTTGCATTTCTTGAGTTTCCCAGTTTCCTTGTGCTACTCTTTCTTCCTCTTTAGAGAAGTTTATCTCTCTTGAAGGCTCACGCTTTCCTGGGAATGTTCAGGCTCATCATATTTTTCTTGCTTCTTCCTAGAGGTGGGTTCCTTGGTGGCATTGTACCAGTTCCTAATCCCATCTTCATGATCCTTCTTAGAATGCGAGTATGACTAGTTGAAATTGGGTCTTTTTCAGTAAGTCGCTACTACCCTCTCTGGATCATATGTGCGGTGGTTCAGAGTCACAAAATTACATCCCTTTAGTTGTTTTTCCTCTACTTCCACTTCCTTTAAATTTTCCACTATGTAGGCCCCAATAATGAGAGGGAATGTTGGCCAAGGCTTCTTCTTCCCCTTGCTCAACGTCTTTGAAAACCCCTACGTCATCTGAAAGCAAAATTCTTACATGAGTACTTTGCTTATGGTGAATTGAGGGAGTGTGTGCAGGGTCTTACAAGAACAAAAAACCCCGTTGAACGTCCCTTCTTAGATTGGGAACCAATGCGCTACTTTAATGATGGTATCCATGGCCCTCTTTGACATGTAAGGGGGCTCTTCCTCAAAAAGCGCCTGATATAATGGGGAAATAAATGATTTAGAGATGGTGTCTAGCATACCCTTGTAATCGGGGTTCCAGAAGATCTTGTAATGTTGATGCACTAGCTTTGCTGAAGTTGTGGTCCAGTTGTAGCTCGAGTGATCAAATTGGCACCTTGCACAAACCACATCTACGAGGTATGAGGCCATGTAGAACTCTGATAATTAGTGTGGATCGGGGTGTTTAGCCACAACTATGTTTATTTTCAGTGTTGAAGCTAGGATGTTGGCCCAGTTGAAAATTGTGCCCCTAGTGGTGACAACATACATGATAAGGGCCCAAGTCCTAAGAAAAACATCAGTGTCAGTCCTGTCATACAACAAGTTCGTCATGGTGGCGATAAACTGATAAACCTTATTTAGTCTATCTGTTATGTATACTTGATCATTTTTGACCCAGAACTTTGATGGATCTTGCCACCATTCCCTCAAGATGTCCCTGGTCGAAAACACAAAAATTAATAGCCACTAGGTGTTAAAGCCTCCTTCTTTTTAGGTAACTTGTAATATGTAGTGATGTTCATAGAGGAGATAGTTGCGAATGGTGCCCCTCAGTGATCCCTTACCATCCATTGATTTGTGTATGTATTCCATAGGATCCACTCAATGGTCTTGGCACATGGGAAAACAAGGGGATGTGAGGCCATCTTGTGTATTCTTTCTCCCTTGACATTTGTATATACTCAAAAATCCTCTTGGTCCTCTGGGATATCATGTTTCTCAAATTCTATGTAAATGTCGAACCATGAGAACTTGGTGCTTTTGTTCATATTGCATGTCGTATCCCCATTGATGGAGGGTAGAGAGTCTTGTTGAATCTCCTACGCACTACTTTCGGAACTCTTGCGGGTATATTTCACTACTTGGGTTGTCATCTCATCATCGAAGGAGGAGATCGAGATACACTCAATATCAACGTCACCTAGCATGTCAAAGAAGTAAACCCATGAGAGAGAGGTACCAATAATAACGCCTAGCAGCAAGCACAAACTATATTTTCTAGATCCCGGGAAGAGAATTCCTTAGAAAGTCACAAGGTCACAGGGGTCAAGGGGTCGTAGAGGTCACAAGTGTGATCACGTGACTTGGCAACTAGCAAGTAAGTATACCAAGCTAGGTCACAGTTCACATAGTTCATTGGGGTCACAGTGTCACAAATAGTAATGGGCTGTAGGGGTCGTTTATGAGGAAGGGTCACAAGGGTCGCGAGATCAAGCCCATTAGTCTGTCGCGTATTTATTTTTGTCATGCGACCTATTTCCTTGTGTGATTTTGAAGAGTGAAAGGAGGCTTAGGATAGGTTCTTGGGGCCTCTCCGGAGAAGTTGGCTTGGTCCTCGGGGAATGCAATCTAATTTGGGACAAGAATGGCCATAGAAGATGTGCCGAGGGGCTCATGAAGAACAAACCAAACTTGCTAAAGTTCCTGGTTAAAGTGAGCCCGAAACATAGATAAAAACCTCTAGTCTGGACTATGTAGGGTGAGGGTAGATGAGGGAGACAAATGGTAGAAATAAATTATTACTGCGGTATGGGAAGAGTCACTTACCTAGAAAGGTCACATGCCTTTTCCAGTCATTGGGTTTCTCTGTTCTTCTTGCAACTAGAGCGAGTTGTCCAAATGACTGGTTGAGGCTGATATTTATAATGCCAATCACACATGAGGGGGTCGCAAGGATTTCCCTTGTGTGATTTCAAGCATTTGTGACCCCTGTGACCTCACGACCTTGTGACCTCAAGGGGTCACTAAGTCACGGGGTCACATAGGTCACACTTGTTTAACTACAAGACCTTTGCAACCTTGTGACCTAGCAACCTTTTGGGTCATGGGATCACAAGATTGCATCGGTCACATGATGTATGGGATATGGACCTTGCGACCTCGCAGCATGAGAGGTGGAACAATAAAAAAGGACTCATGAAGGAAATAAGTCGCAAGCTTCCGCTATGACTTAGCGACTAGACTTGATCATAAAATTGGTTAGATTGCAAGGTTGCACTTTCTTGGAATTAGGAGGTTTGTTTTGATATGACCTGCCACTAGGAAAACACCTCAAGATTTTGAAGACTTGAGGGAGTTAGGTTCGTGGTATGAAGAGGGTTCAAGGCTTTTGAACATATCCCAAGAAACAACAACGACTACGGGAATGGTATCGGTGATCCAAAATTTTGAAGGGTCATAAATTTTGGAGGGGTTGTTGCAACAGCTACAACACACTCCAACCAAACAAAACTTGAGAAATTCTTGTGAATTTACATGCATCTATGTTGTCCTTCTTAGAAAACATTTAAAAATATTGGAACTCATTTTTAGCATAACAACTTGCCAAGTAAGATCCTTCCAACAAATCATAAATTTGGTCATGAAATCCAAAACCATTCTTTTGAAAACCTTGAGACTCTAAGGAGAATGAAATTTCAATTAGAACATCTAAAGCATTGGAAGAATCATGCAAGGGACAGATAGCCTAATCTAGTTCAGAGGCTTTGTGAAAATAGTGAGAACCTAACATAACCATCAACAATGACTGAAGTGCCTCAACTGTTTGACAAACATATGAACAATGAAATGATAAAACACAAATACCGACTAGATGAAACAATGTAAAACAACCATCATTAGATATACTAGTGGGAAAAGTGTTATTTAAATGAAAATTGTTAGATACAACACTATGATTAGATTGGTAGCTTAACATACAAGACTCTTGATTTTTTACTAGTTCTCTTTGTTTCCAATTCCATACTAGACCAGTAATATAAAATATTGCGGAATTAAAAACAATTATTGGTCTTGTAGATCTAGGAAAGCAATAACATGATAACAAAATATTAAAATGAAATATTAAATCAAATCTAGAATCCATATAATCAACAAGGGGGTTTTGAACCATTGAATGATTCAAGACTTGAATTATGCTCAAAAGGATTGATTGCGACAAAACAAAAATGATTTTCACAAAGACATTCACAGTGAAGATTAGCAGTTAATTGCTCATAATATCACTCAACATATATAAATTCTTCGACCAAATATAATCTTTAAATTGATAAGCTTCATAATTTTTTGCGTCCATGAAAGTCACACATTCCAGTTTCGAGTTACATATAACAGGTCTACATAAGGATGAATTAACTACAACAATATTCTTTATCTGATCAAAAACCTGAGATAAAAAAAATTGTAATGAGAAATCCATCAAGAGTGAGTTTACATCCATTGAAACAATATGAATGAAAACATTTTGCGAGAAAATCTAAATCTGACATGGTTTGGGAATCTCACTAGAATTGCGAGAACCTGACATAACCATCAACGAGAGTTGAAGTGCCTCCACTTCTTGACAAGTTCTAGAACTTTGAAAATATAGAAAACAACATTTTGTGAATTGAATCGAATTGCAAATTTCATATGGAAAACTACTATCAATTAAATTAACAATATCACCATTATCTAGATGGGAGCCATCTAGATCACTGGTTTGATCGGATTTCTCAACCTCAAGAAACATATTACTCAAATCATAATATTCTTCCAATCATAAATCTAGAGATGTATGAATCGGACAAACCTCAATAGTAAACTTATTTTAAGAGTTGTCCTCATGCAAAACAGGAGATAACAAGGGATGGAATAGATGCTCTATGATTTGATTTCCTACTTATTTATCCTGGATAATCTCACATTCCTATGTCATTTCAATATTAAATTCATCAAATTATGAACTTGAAGAGTATGGTGTATCTTCATTGCAATTTGATGCATTACAAGCAGTAGAGCACAAGGAATAAGGAGTTGAAGAGGAAGAAGTGTTCATAGAAGAATCTTCTTTGACCAAATTAGATTTAATATTTAAATCTTTCAAAAAAAATCTTCTTGAGAAACCAAAAGATTAGTTGGTGCACTTGGTATTCCCTCATCATATACACCAACAGAGTGATCCTCATCATCATGATGGCTAGCCAAGGCTTCAAATTGATTAGGAAAGTTAATTTCATTTGATTGACTACGAGATTCAATACTAGCCAAGAATGAGGAAACACTATCTTCACATGTCGGACTTTGAAAAAGAGAATACATATTGAAATAATATTCACCTTCCTATTCCTCCACCTGCGAAGCATGACTACCTTGCACTTTTTCACTGCTTTTATTTAGAATAGATTGATTAGGCAGATCAAGGGACAAGGGGTCATGAGAAAGAGATTATAGAGGATGGTAGGTATCCAAATCAAATTTAGAACTGAATTTATGAGTGTTAATATCTTCTTATAGAATGGAGGTATTAGTATTCAGCTAAGGCTCCATAAGCCATTCCAAAATTTCCTCCATTGGATCTAGATCATGAGAAATGGATGAAGGTTGAAGAGACGAACCACCCATTTTATTTTCATATTTCCCAAATTTGGCATCATCACAAGGAGGCACCCACATTGGGACTGAAAATGAGGAGGATAAGGAACAAAAGGAATAAGAGGTTCCTCCTCTAAATTTAGTGTATCATGATTTACAAAAGTTCGGATAGAAGAAACATTAGGGGGTTCGGTCCCACCATGTAAAGAGATATGAGCCAAAAACTCAATTTTTTGTTTAAACAAATCTTAATCTATATCTTCCTCGGGAAATTCATATCAAAGGTGAAGGAATCAATTAACAAAATCCTCAATTGACTCATCAGGGTTCATTCATAGTTGATTTATCCTTTTAAGGGAATCCCGGTAATCATACTTATCAAAGGCTAAATAAATCTACTTGATGAAATTTTCAAAAGAATGGATGGAAGAAGATGGTAAGGTATGAAACCATCAGTTAACTCAACCTTAAAGGGTGAGGAAGAAAAGTGTAAGAGAAACACCTTCATAATCAATTTTATAAAATTCACAAAAATAGAGAAAATTAGAGATGTGCTCAGATATGGATATATCACCCTCGCCATAAAATTTTTATTGGAAAAAGCTATAAAGAGGGACAATGGGGATTGAAAGTTGTGACCATCGTATTTATAAGCAAAACACCCTGGGATTATGATTTGGGGATGAGCCATTTAAGATAAGAGATTTAAAAAGACTCAACATGAATAGCTTGTCATCTAGCCCTCCTAGCACCAACTATTGATAGTGCTAGAAATATGTGAACCAAGAGGGTCTCCCTAATGTGAAGTCTCAATTAGACCTCAAACCATTTTGATTAGGAGCCCCATTGAGAGTATCATCCTAGATGCCATAATTCAAAGTTTTTCCTCAACTACAATGAATAACATAAGAGAGTATGCACATAACCTTTGAAATAAGAAAGAAAGTTGACACTGTGAAACACAAAATGCAATGTGTCAAAGGAGACTTTCACAAGGGGAGAGAGTGATGTGAGTCTCTAGAAGGAAGTAATAGTACAAACCTAAGAGAGACACACAAGATCATGAAAATATTAGTTAGTGATCTAGAAAAGTAGTTCACATACACACATCGACTATTGAAGAAAATACAACATACATTCAACAAGATAAGTACCAAAGCCATGAAAATAGTTTAATTTCCTTAGTACATGTGAAAAAAACACATACCGCAAACATATAAAGAACAGTCTTACTACATTCACGATACATGCATGAAAATGTGTTGGGTCATCAAGATTTTTATTATTAGGTGAAATATCTAAGTACATAGTTACAATGGCTAGCCACTAGCTCCAATAGTGTAACATTAAGTCACTTCTTTCTTCTCTAAATGATTATCTTCTCTCATATGCTAACCTAGATAAGCTAAGGCTAGCTCTCCAAAGGCTAAACCTCCAGAATCCATTTTTTCGATTTATGAGGGTTTGTTTAAAACAAGAGGAATGACCTTTCATATCCCCATGACTCTTGAGCTTCCATAATGACTCTTTGACTTCTAAAGTGACCTTTGGACTTCTATATGACTTTTGGACTTTTATATGACTTCTTGAATATTCCTAAAGACACTTTTTTCCATATATGACTATGTGGTTTTTCATATTCCACATATGACTCTTGGACTACCATACATTACAATTTTTCCTTTATTTTTATAATTACATCATTACATCCACAATTATGTGTCAAGACACATGGAAACACGTGACATTGTGATGATACTGGTACAAGTCACAACTTGACAATGATGACATGGACTTCATGATGATATGGAAATGTCCAACTATACTTCTTACTGATTTTTTTCTAGTCTTCATGAGAGATCTGCTCAGTACTTCATCCTCACTAAAGATCTGCTTTATTATTCATCTTCACCCTCAAAGTGGTTGAATGTGTTAAAAATAGCAACAAGAAATTCCAATTTAATTTGTCCTTGAATTAAATTGTAATTCTATTCTCATAGCAACTTGTAATAGTTAATTAAGTTAAATTGACTTAACTGACATAGGAAATTCGAGTTGGAAGTCTATCTAGAAGCATGTAGAGTGATCCCTAAATTTTAGGGGCTCGGATTGAGTTCTTTGGAGTTGTAATTATATAACTCAGTCTAACTGAGTTCTAGTCAGTTAAACTAGTTCTAACTATTGGAGGAACTCATAGAGGTCTAGTAGTGGAGTAGTGCACCAATGCATCACTAGTACCACACTAGTTAACTAAAGATTCCCTCACAAATAATTCATGCATTTTAGTTCATCTGAAGACCCAATTGAGATTAGAGTTCAGGGACAATGTATGATCAGTTGTATAATTTTTCGAGTTGTACAGATGGTGCATGCAATCAATTGAGGACCTATGTTTGGATTGTGTAGTTATAGATAGTGGATTTCCCAATTAAATATGGGTTGATTCTTTTAGGAATTGAGCAAGGAAGTAGGGCCTTGGCAAGTAGCAGAATTAGCTAATTGTTGCTTGAACTGGCATATGAGGCAAAGAGTTAGATTTTACTAGTGCCAGAATTGTTTAAGACGAACAAGCACAATATTTTCTTCTCGAATCTTCTCGTTAATGCAATATAGAAAGTTGGGGTTTTGAGTAGTTTCCTTCCCCAAAGAACTATTGTGTTATGTGCTATTGATATTCTTCATTTTCTGCTTATTGTTTTCATTGATCAATTTTGGTTTCTGCTTAAGAGTAGAGTAGATTCTTGTCTAGTGTTTTAGAAAATCACATAAGTTTTTGAATCTACAAGTACAAATCTACATGATATGGGAGCTAAAGGCAATATAGAAGCGAAGATTTCAAGTTTGGTGTGCAGGTGAAATTCGAATTTGCCCATTCATACTTCAAATCAGCAATATTTCTTTCTACGGGTTACGACTTTAGTATGCCTTGGAGGGAAACTCGAATTACATAGCCTAGAAGGATAGAATGGAGGCAATGTTCGAAGAAAATGGCCTTAAAGAATTCATAGGTTGTGATAGTCCTAAGCCTCCAACATCAGATGCTAAAGCTTTCGTTGAATGGAGAAAGTGTGTGGCAAAAGTGAGAAGGATTATCCTAGAGGGAGTTCGAGACCACATTTTCTCGAGTCTCCATGGCAAGGATACTCCATACTCAATGTGGAATGCATTGATGAACCTATTTCAAAATAGCAGTGACCATAGGAAATTAGCATTGAACGACAAACTTAGAAGGATCAAAATGGAGAAGGGCGACTCTATTCCAAAGTACTTGACTAATTTCACCCATTGTCGAGATTAGCTTCGAAGTGTCGAGATCACTATCATTGAGGATGATATGGTGAGCCTATCTCTTCTAGGACTTCCCAAAAGTTGGCATAGTTATAAGGACTCTGTCAATGGGAGGAAGAAGATACCATATTGGGAACAATGGTGATTGGATTTGGTACAGGAATAGATTCAGAGGAATACCAGAGGCGGATCCTCATCAAATACTGATGATGAGGAAAATTGTGCCTTAGGAGGTAAGCCAAAGAAAGGGAAAGGGAGGTCATCCCATTCTGAATCAGATTCTTATTATGGAGGAAAGAAGAAGGACATGTCGAAATTTAAGTTCTTTCATTGTCATGAGCTGGGACATTTTTCTACAAAGTGTCTGCCCAAGAGGGTCGGTAAGAATCCCTTAGGAGGAGTGGCAGGAGGTGAGTCTCTTCCCTCACAATTCAAACTGGATTTTACCCTCATTGCATATATGGTGTCATCGATGATGGGTAGTGTATGGTACCTAGATAGTGGAGCTTCTTTCCACATGACTGGTAACAAAGATCTCTTCAGTAACTTAGAGGAGAAGGATCTCCATATGCATATTGAGATGGGTGATAACGGGAGGTATAGTGCTACTGGTCTTGGTATAGTTATATTTCATAAGGATTCGGGTTCTCCCCTCACTTTGAGAGATGTTATGTATGTTCATGGTTTGAAGAGGAGCTCGGTATATGTT
Source organism: Pinus taeda (assembly GCA_000404065.3). NCBI lineage: Eukaryota > Viridiplantae > Streptophyta > Pinopsida > Pinales > Pinaceae > Pinus > Pinus taeda. The sequence continues at coordinate 5,249 of APFE030391970.1, read as the reverse complement.
GCCATGTTGGAGGGTAGAGGCCATGATGTGATAGTTAGTAAAGGAAAGTTGTTCCTTCATCACATAGCCATAGGATAGGTGAAGAGGATAGGGGTTTGAGTGAAGAATCTCTACAAGTTGGAGGTAGAATATTGTGCTTCCTTGAGCCCAAAATAAGATAAGGTGCGGAGTCAATACATCAATGAGTTGTGGCAAAGGTGGTTGGGTCACTTGCAACATGGCGCTTTGAAAATCATGCAACAAATTTCTATTGGCCTTCCCAAAGTTACACTAGAGCAAGTTGACACATGAAAAGGGTGTACTTTGGGAAAATACACCAGGGCTCCTTTCACAAAAAAGATAGTTGACCATAGGAGATCCTTGATCAAGTCCATTGAGATGTGTGAGGACCATTCTCGACAAAATCCATGACCGAGCACAAGTATTATGTTATATTTGTTGATGAGTTTTCTCATAAATGATGGATCTTCTTCATGCAGAAGAAAGATCATACTTTTGCAAAGCTTTGTGAATTTGAAGCATTAGTCGAGAAAGATAATGGTAGGGAGGTTAAAGCTCTCAGGAGTGATAATGGTGGAGAGTATGTGTTGAATGAGTTGAAGAAATTTTGTGCAACATAATGCATTTGACGAGAGTTGACAACACCTCATAACCTATAGCAGAATGGGGTGGCTAAAAGGAAGAATAGAAGCATAGTAGGGGCAACATGGGAGATGGTGCATGATCAAGGCATACCACTACACTTGTGGGCTGAGGCATGCAATACAAGTGTTTATTTGCATAACAGAAGGCTTCATCTAATTCTTGAGATGAGTACACCAGAAGAGGATTTTCCAAGGAAGAGACCATATATGGTTTATTTTAGGATTTTTGGTTCATATCTACTTCCATGTAACCAAAGATGCACAGAAGAAGCTTGAGACAACAACAAAGTTGGGGATATTTTTGGGGTACACTAATACACCTCACAACTATTATGTGTACATGTCGACCAATAGGATGACAGTGGTTCACAAGGATGTAAAATTTGATGAAGAGAAGGCCATGGTATGTTCCCTTGAGAGGGAGATTCATCTACATGCGGTTAAGGAGCTTTTATCTCCTAAGGAAGAACCTCATATTGATTTGGAGAATCCCCGTGAAGAGATCACAGAGTGGAGACACCCACTCATGCAGAGTCTTCCGGAGATGGGAGAAATCACATCAAAGAGGCTAACAGGTTATTTCATCATGCGAGAGAGAATGTGGGAGCACCCACATCACAACATAGAAATAGGAGGTCACCACAGATGTAAACTAGATACATGGATCTTATGAAATGATGTGTCAAGACATAGCTATCTTCTTTTCAGGAAGAAATGTACCAAGAAGTTTTGGTTGATGCCATGGTTGAGGAGTATGAATCCATTGTCAGGAACAGTGTTTGGGATGTGGTCCCAAGGCCGGCGGACAATTCAGTGGTGAGTTCCCGATGGCTTTACAAGGTAAAGCAAGAAAGACATGATAGTGTGGATAAATATAAGGTCATATTTATGGCTCGAGGATTGTCTTAGGCAGAGGGGATTGATTACGATGAGACTTTTGATCTTGTTTCAATGTAATCATCAATCAAATACATTTTGGCACTATCATCATATATGGGATGGAAGATACATCAGATGGATGTAAAGACAACCTTCCTTAATGACATGATTGAGGAAGAGGTATATATTGAGTACCATGAAGGTTTTGAGACCTTCAAATGAGAGTTCCATGTGTGCAGACTCAAGTGAGTGTTGTATGGGCTGAAACAAGCACCTCGTACTTGGTACACCAAGATCGATAGCTACTTCACTGGGTTGGGCTTCACCAAAAGTGAAGTGGATGCGAACCTTTACCATATTGTGGTAGAAGGTAAATTGTTGATTATTTCTTTATATGTTAATGATTTCATTCTAAAATGTGACGATAAGCTCATCAAGTCTTTCAAAGAGGACCTTGCAAGAGAGTTCAAAATGAAAGACTTGGTGCTCATGCTCTAATTTCTAGGCATGGAAGTATGGCAAGGTGATGAGGAACCTTTTGTATCTCAAGGAAAGTATGCCAACAAGTTACTGAAAAGGTTCCACATGGAGAGTAATAAACCCATGGAGACTCCTCGAGCAGGTAACTAGAGGAAAGAGGATGCTACTTCTAGTGAAGTAGTGGAAGCTACTATTTACAAGAAGTTTGTGCGTTCACTCATGTATTTGGTGAACATATGACCAAACATATGCTATGTAGTTAACTAGCTTAGTCAAGTGATGGTTAAGATGACCAAGCTATATTGGCAGGCAACCAAGCATGTGTTGAGATACCTCAGAGGCACTACTCATTATGGTTTATGGTACAAACGAACGAAGGGAGTGAAGCTTCAAGGCACCGATGGAAATTGGGTAGGGATTCAATCCAACAGGAATAGCACATTAGGATGGATCTTCATTATTGGGTCAGCGGTTGTTTCTTGGTACAGTAGGAAACATAGTTCAGTTGCACTTAGTTCAACAGAAGCATAGTACATGGCTGCTAGTCAAGCGTCTTGTGAGGCTATCTAGATCAAGAAGATTCTAGTTGGTTTTTTTGGTCGGCAGATGGATCCAACTATGATTTATTGTGACAATCAGAGTTGTATCAAACTCTCTAAAAACCTATTTTTTCATGGTCGGTCCAAGCATATTAATATCTGGTATCATCATCTTCAATATTATGTGCAGAGGATAATTATGTTGTTGGAGTACATTTCCACATAGAAGTAGGATGCAAATATTTTGACAAAGGCATTGTCTAGATGCAAATTCGAGTTTCACAGAGACAAGATCAAGGTAGCTAATAATCCCTTTCTTGTTGAGAGGGATGTTAAAATTAGCAACAAGAAATTCCAATTTAATTTTTCCTTGAATTAAACTGTAATTCTATTCTCATAGCAACTTATAATAGTAAGTAAGTTAAATTGACTTAATTGACTCAGGAAATTCGAGTTGGATGAATTAACAAGTCTACATAAGGATGAATTAACTACAACAATATTCTTTATCTGATCAGAAACATAATCTCCTGAGATAATAAAAAAAAAATTGAAACGAGAAATCCATCAAGAGTGAGTTTACATCCATTGAAACAATATGAATGAAAACATTTTCCGAGAAAATCTAAATCTGACACGATTTGGGAATCTCGCCAGAATTGCGAGAACCTAACATAACCATCAACGAGAGTTGAAGTGCCTCCAATTCTTGACAAGTTCTAGAACTTTGAAAAGATAGAAAACAACATTTTGTGAATTGAATCGAATCGCAAATTTCATATGGAAAACTACTATCAATTAAATTAACAATATCACCATTATCCAGATGGGAGCCATCTAGATCACTGGTTTGATTGGATTTTTCAACCTCAACAAACATATTACTCAAATCATAATATTCTTCTAATCATAAATCTAGAGATGTATGAATCAGACAAACCTCATTAGTAAACTTATTTTAAGAGTTGTCCTCATTCAAAACAGGAGATAACAAGGGATGGAATAGATGCTCTATGATTTGATTTCCTACTTATTTATCCTAGATAATCTCACATTCCTATGTCATTTCAATATTAAACTCATCAAATTATTAACTTGAAGAGTACAGAGTATCTTCATCGCAATTCTATGCATCACAAGCAGTAGAGCACAAGGAATAAGGAGTTGAAGAGGAAGAAGTGTTCATAGAAGAATCTTCTTTGACCAAATTAGATTTAATATTTAAATCTTTCAAAAAAAATCTTCTTGAGAAACCAAAAGATTAGTTGGTGAACTTGGTATTCCTTCATCATATACACCAACAGACTGATCCTCATCATCATGATGGCTAGCCAAGACTTCAAATTGATTAGGAAAATTAATTTCATTTGATTGACTATAAGATTCAATACCAGCCAAGAATGAGGAAACACCATCTTCACATGTCAGACTTTGAAAAAGAGAAGACATATTGAAATAATATTCACCTTCCTATTCCTCCACCTACAAATCATGACTACCTTGCACTTTTTCACTACTTATATTTAGAATAGATTGATTAGGCAGATCAAGGGACAAGGGGTCATGAGAAAGAGATGATAGAGGCTGGTAGGTATCCAAATCAAATTTAGGACTGAATTTATGAGTGCTAATATCTTCTTATAGAATGGAGGTATTAGTCTTCAGCTAAGGCTCCATAAGCCATTCCAAATTTTCCTCCATTGGAACTAGATCATGAGAAATGGATGAAGGTTGAAGAGATGAACCACCCATTTTATTTTCATATTTCCCAAATTTGACATCATCACAAGGAGGCACCCACATTGGGACTGAAAAATGAGGAGGATAAAGAAAAAAAGGAATAATAGGTTCCTCCTCTAAATTTAGTGTATCATGATTTACAAAAGTTCAAATAGAAGAAACATTAGGGGGTTCATTCCCACCATGTAAAGAGATATGAACCAAACACTCAATTTTTTGTTTAAACAAATCTTAATCTAAATCTTCCTCGGGAAATTCATATCAAAGGTGAAGGAATCAATTAACAAAATCCTCAATTGACTCATCAGGGTTCATTCATAGTTGATTTATGCTTTTTTGGGAATCCCGATAATCATACTTATCAAAGGCTAAATAAATCTACGTGATGAAATTTTCAAAAGAATGGATGGAAGAAGATAGTAAGGTATGACACCATCCGTTAACTCAACCTTAAAGGGTGAGGAAGAAAAGTGTAAGAGAAACATCTCCATAATCAATTTTATAAAATTCACAAAAATAGAGAAAATTAGAGATGTGCTCAGATATGGATATATCACCCTCGCCATCAAATTTTTATTGGGAAAAGTTATAAATAGGGTCAATGGGGATTGAAAGTTGTGACCATCATATTTATTAGCAAAACACCCTGGGATTATGATTTGGGGATGAGCCATTTAAGATAAGAGATTTAAAAAGACTCAACATGAATATCTTGTCATCTAGCCCTCCTAGCACCAACTATTGATAGTGCTAGAAATATGTGAACCAAGACAGTTTCCCCGATGTGAAGTCCCAATTAGACCTCAAACCATTTTGATTAGGAGCACCATTGAGAGTATCATCCTGTTGGAAATAATACTGAGAGGGGGGGTGAATCAGTATTATCACATCAATAAAACTTTTTCATTTCCATATTCATATTCATATATGCTACTTCCACAACTTCTTATGATTCAGTTAGTTGATC
>APFE030391958.1:51477-65902 GCA_000404065.3 Pinus taeda | reverse complement strand
TTCCAATTTACTCAATCCATTCTGATATGGATTCATTTATTCTTTTTAATGATGACACCAATCCTCCAACTAATGAGAAGCCTTTAGCTTTAGAGCTAGAGACATGCATAAATGAAGAATCAGTTGCCCATGCCCATGACATGGTCACAACGACCAAGGCAACTAGCAAACAAGAAGAACCTCCCCAAGAGGAAATTCTAAAGCTGTCCAATCCTAAAATGACTGAAACTCTTAATACAAACCACAAGCAAGAAATCACATGGTATTTAGAGTTCGATGGTTTTGTCAACAATTTAGGAGCAGGGGCAGGTGTATGGATTCACAATACACATGATAATCATGCAGAAGGCCACGCCTACAGACTAAATTCAGATGTACCAACAACATGGCAGAGTATGAGGCTCTCCTCTTAGGCCTAAAATTGCTCAAAGTTCGAGGAGCTACAAAAGTCTCCATTCTAGGTGACTCTGATTTAATCATACAACAAATGAAAGGTAACTTTGTTACTAATGACCATAGAATGAGGGCCTATAGGACTGCTGCTACAGAAATACTTAATACCTTCAATGAATCCGAGCTTGCCAAGATTTCTAGAAACCATAACATACATGCACACAGCCTAGCCACTTTTGCTAGTACATTCAAGCTTCCCTTTGAGCCAAATCACCATTTTACTGCTGAGATAAAACATAGGCCAGTTATCCCTAACAATATTAAAGATTGGAAAGTGTTTGAAAATGATGCCCAGATTAACAGTTTCCTCACTCTTGAGGGATAATTTTCAAATTTAAACATTGACATGGAGGCCATGAACGATTTCCAACAACAAACAAATGAAAATCAGCAAGCGCTAACAGTTGCAATAGCAAAACAAATCCTTAATCCAACCTTTTTTTTATAATGCAAACATAGAAGAACTGAAACAAATGCATTTAGAGGAAACAACCAAAGCAGAGGCCGAGTTAATTGATCTAAAGAATAACTTTTTGCCTGCTAGCCTCACTCCATTAGAAGACATGTTTGATGACAATGATGTGCCCAAAAAGCCAAAAATGGAGCCTTTAGATGCTGCTATAGAAGAACACAATATAGGGACAACAGAAAAGCCCAAAATGATTAAATTGTCCAAAAATCTGCCCCCTGATCAAAAACCAAAGTATGTGGATTTGTTCAAAGAGTTCCAATATGTATTTTCTTGGAGTTATGAGGACTTGATGTCCTATGACACCTCAGTGATTCAACATACCATCCCCTTAAAACCAAATCAAAAACCATTCAAGCAGAAACTTAGAAGAATTAACCCTATGCTTCTGCCCCTCATTGAAAAAGAAGTAAAGAAAATGTTTGAAGTAGGTATCATAGCACCCATCATATTTTCTGAATGGGTATCCAATCTGGTTCCCACAAGGAAAAAATCAGGTGAGATCAGACTATGTGTAGACCTAAGAAACTTAAACCAAGTCTCTTTAAAAGACCACTATCCTTTGCCTAAAATGGACCACATCCTACAAAGAGTAGTGGGGTCATCTAGAATCTCTCTACTAGATGGATTTTCAGGTTTCAATCAAATACTGGTTCACCCAGATGACCAAGACAAGACAACCTTTACCACACCGTGGGGAACATTTAAGTATGTTAAAATGCCTTTCGGGCTAAAGAACGATGGCCCCACCTTTCAAAAGGCAATGGATATTGCATTTGCCAAGGAAATCCATGAATTCCTTGTTGTTTACCTTGATGACTTAACCCCTTTCTCCAAATCTGATCAAGAGCACCTCAAACACTTAAGGCAAATCTTCATAACATGTAGGAAATATGGCATTTCCTTGAACCCCAAGAATTCCTTGTTTGGCCTTGAGGAAGGTAAGTTTTTAGGCCACATTATTTCAAAATACAGCATTAGAATTGATCCGGAAAGGATCCAAGCCATCCTCCAAATTCCCTACCCAAGAAACATAAAAGAGTTGCAAGCATTCATTGGAAAGATCAATTTCCTATGGAGATTTATCCTGAATTTAGACGAACTGATAAGACTGTTAAGCAACATGTTAAAAAATGATGCCAAGCTAAGATGGTCTCTTGAAACCAAGCAGGCTTTTGAGAGTATCAAAGCTGCCTTGACTCAAACGCCTGTCCTCACAAGTCCACAATTTGACAAATATTTTATCATTTTTTCTTTTGCATCTGAGCACACTATAGCAGCTGTCCTTTTGCAAAAAGATGATCAAGGAAATGAAAAGCCAATTGCATTTTTCAACCGAGCCTTAAGAGATGCACCCTTAAAATACCAAATCATGGAGAAGCAGGCCTATGCCCTTGTCAAGGTTATAAAAGACTTCACAGTTTATATTTTATATTCACATGTGATTGCCTATGTCCCAAACTCTGTTGTAAAGGACATATTAACTCAAGAAGGACTAGAAGGCAGAAGAGGCAAGTGGATTGCTAGCATTCTTGAATATGACATTGAGATAAAACCCACCAAGCTGATAAAGGGACAAGGTTTAGCCAAGCTAATGTCTGAAACAAATTTTCAGGCCTTAGACATTAACCAACTGGACAATGAACAAGAGCTGGCGACTCTACAGATCAGTGAAACCTTTTTACAATACCCATGGTATGCTGATATTTGCTTTGTATTGTTAAACCTGTGTGCTCCCCCAGGGTTGTCTAGAACCAAAAAAAGATTTTTGAAGATGAAATCTTTAAATTCTTGTGTCATAGACGGTGCATTATTTTGGAGAAATCATGAAAGCATATTGCTAAATTGTTTAACTATAAATGAAACTAACAACATCATGAAAGAGTTTCATTCTAGAGACTGTGGGGGACATTTATATTGGAAGTCCACTGCTGACAAGATTTTAAGGGCTGGTTATTATTGGCCCTCTCTATTTGCAGATGTCAAGAAATTTGTTGTTTCATGTCACAAATGCCAAATCTTTGAAGGAAAAAGAAAATTGTTGCCTTTGCCCCTTAAGCCCATCTCAACCGAAAAACCTTTTCAACAATGGGGTCTTGACTTCATTGGTGAAATCCATCCTTCTTCTTCAGGCCAACACAAGTGGATTTTAACAGCCACCGACTATTTCACCAAGTGGATTGAAGCCATCCCATGTAGGCAAGCCAATGACTCCATTATTATCCAGTTCCTTGAGGGCAATATCCTTTCCAGATTTGGCTGCGCTGAGAAGATCATCACTGACAACGCTGCTGCCTTCAAATCCAAGAAGATGATCGACTTCTGCCATAAATTTCACATTACCTTGGGCCACTGTACAGCCTACTACCCTCAAGGTAATGGCTTGGCCGAATCATCCAACAAAAGCCTCATCAACATCATAAAGAAAGTGCTAGAAGAAAACAAAAAGAACTGGCATAGAAAGCTCACAAAGTCCCTGTGGGCAGACAGACTTTCAACCAAGATATCCATTGGGATGAGCCCTTATGAGCTAGTATATGGCATGGAAGCCAGATTTCCTTCATCTTTGGGCATTCCTACTATCAAACTGTTACAGGAGATTCAGGCTGAACCAAATGACATTCAAAGAAGAATCAATCAGACCATTCATCTTCAGCAAACCAGAGAGCAAGTGTATGACAGAGCTCAAATTTTGCAAGAGAAACTCAAAAGGATGTTTGATAAGAAAGCTAAGGCTGAGGACTTCTGTGTTGGCAACAAAGTTCTAAGGTGGGACTCACGAAGAGAAGATAAGGGAAGACATGAAAAATTTGATTTTCTTTGGAAAGGTCCATTCATTATCAGCGTTGTGCAAGGCAATAACACATATTTCCTTAAATCTGTAGATGGTAGCACAGCTGAAGAGGGCCCTGTAAATGGCCGAATGTTAAAGCATTATCATGATCCCTTTTGTTGAGAATCTCCCAGCGGGTTTCAAGGGACTAACAGTCAACACTAAGAAATTTCAACCTACAGCAACAATAGAAGATCAAGGCAGTCTGACCTGTTGTTCTTAGCTTTCCACAAGGAAAATCCATCCCCAAGTGGAGCCACTATTAGCCTCCTGCTACAGCAGGTTACTCATATTTCATGATTGACATTTTTACATGCCAAATATGTCATACTTTGCATGCTGCAATGTTCCATTTTTGTTACAGAGGCCAAGGAAGGATGCCATGAGAGTGTGCTAGCCTAAATGTCACTGTTGTATTCCAATTTTGATGTGCTGTTCCATTTTTGAAGAATTTTCAGTTAAAGGGAGGTCCAAACAGTTTAATCTTGGTCTCCCTAGGTTTCAATTTCCTGTTGTAGAATATAGAGAATCATTATCTGTCCAAACAGCTTAATCTTGGAAGATTCTTAGACAGGTAGAGAAGCAAGGGTGCTCAACAGCCTAATGGAGCCCCAAGATGAAATAAGTGTAGATGTAGATAGGAGGACAGTAAAAGAAAAGTTGAAAAGTTGGGTTTGCTAGTTCAAGTGCACCCAAACCAAAAGAAGAAAAAATGCTAGGTAAGTAGGCTGGGTAGGTAGTTTTGAGATTGTAGAATGTTGATTTGTGATCAATTTCATGTTTTCAAGTGTCATATCTATTTAGGTCACAATTATCAGACAGTTTTCATATGGAGGAGCTCAAGCGAGGCATGACTAACTTCCCCCTTCTTCCTTATTCCCTAAAAAAAACACTCACTAATTTCCCAGAAGAGGTCAAGATCTGCTTGATACCTCTTAGTTTCATAATTTTCCATGTCATTTTCCTTGGTAAAGATCTGCTTTACTCAAGGAATGTTCATACTTCCTTTATGAATCATTTTCCCATAATAGCCTAAGATTCACATACTTAGCGCTTTCTTATCACTTGTCATATTAACTACTAATTTTACTATGTAGCTCCCTATCTATCTCCCCTTCCTCTACTAAAACTATGTTAATAACCCCCTTATGTACATATCCCCATTCCCTTGGCACTATAGCCCTAAAATATCAGTTTGGGAAATGATAGTCCACCTGGGCTACCATTAGCCTTCAACGTCCTAACCCTAGGATTAATTAACATTCAGTTAAGTTTAATAACCTCTTACCCACCCCTTTGTCCATAGCATTTCATCATTTTACCATGCGTGCTCACATTTTTGGGTTTATGTTTAAAATATATTGATTAAAATTTACCCCTGGCGTGCAAACCCTATAAAAACCCACAAACCCAAAGTCTAAACCCACCCCCCAGCGGCATAATATAATTATTCGAATATTCACGTAGGCCCCGTCCTTATCCCTCTGCCGCCTTACCCTTCCCGTCGACCGTCAGATCTAACGCACCCTAGATCTATGGTGGGCGGTTCTTTTCCCGTCTCGATATGCCGAGGGTTAGCGTCCAGGAGATGGGCGATTTTCTCGTCGTACTCCCGCCACGCGTCACCCTCCCGGCTGTGGCAGAGCCCCCTCCTCCGAAACTGCTTCTGCACAAAAGCAGTGCGCCACAAACCAGAAACCGCCCTCCCTTGTATGACGTCATCGCCAAGTCACCCTGCCACGTCACCCCGCTAGGTCACCTTGCCACTATGTTGTACCTTCACCACGTCATCAGCCTGCGTCGACCTCCTGCCACCGTGTCCTATGCCACATCACTACCACCGTACTACCACGTCATCACCCTGTTGTATTGTCACGTCACCCTGCTGACATCATCATCCATACTGGGTCCCACTGCTGACGTCATTCGTTGAAAGGAAAGCGCGCAAGTGCGAAATCGATGCAACGGAAGCCCGGATTCAAATTCTGAGGCAGTTTTCGATGCGCGATCGCTATGGGAAATAGGCCAAAGTGGGGAATCTTTATTTCAACAGTCGTTTTCGCCTTGAACGGGCAGAAAAGGGGCGATTTAATAGTTTTTAGCATATCAACAGAGAGAGGGAGTCCCGATTCAAGTATCAAAGAGTATCAGAGGAGACAAAGCCCAATTTAATGCCAAAGAGTATCAGTGTTGTGGCAAAGTGTATTAGTCATCAATATCACTGGAGAACTTAACATCAAAGCAGAGGAGCATTAAAGACCATCCAAACAAAGTCAATGAATACCAAAACAGAGTTAAAGGCAATTAAAGCCGAGTCATATCAGATTTAATGAGATCCAATGCCACTCAACAGCAGCAGAACCGCCTAAAGAGGAAATTCAAGTGATTTAAAGCCCAGACTTTGCAAAAACAGTGTATGAAGACACATGAAGGCGGCACTGCAAATCTCAGAGCACAGTGATTGTAGAAGCGATGCATCGAGCCACCATGGACACCCTATTAATTCATTTTGATCTGACTGCCTCCGACGCAGCTCAATAGATATTTACTTGCCTTTAATTTCAGCACAATTTTAGGTTTAAAAGCTTTTTCCCGCAGACCTGTTTAGGTCAGCTGTAATAAAAACTTTTAGTTATTTTCACTATAAAGACAGCCCTGAACAATGTAATAAGGGTTGGTTGGTTGGTTGGTTGATCGGTTGGTTTTAAAAAGAACTCCAAGAGAGACTCGCTCTGTATTTGATATGTTTTACATAATCAAAGATTGTTGAAAGCTTGGAGAATGGACTGTCTGATGTGTTGTTAATGTTTCTGAAGAGTGAATGAGGGAAATCTTGTTCTGTTTTATGAATCAATAAGTATTCCTTACCTCTGCTATTTCAATTTCACATATGCTTAAGTCACAAAACAAAAGTCTGGTTTAGAATTTGCTTACTTGCACTCTATGCTCAGTTTCTATGGCTTCTTAATGTTTTCCTCTTGATTTAGGCATAAATATGGATTCCTTTTGGCTCATATTTTCTCTATTTCACATATGAATGACGGTTATCTGGGAATTCTTAGCTGCTCCCAGGTAGGGCTCGTTTATCTTCTCTATGCTAACCTGATTGAGAGATTCTTTGTTGCCTCTCATTCCTTAGCCTTCAATCCATCTTCATTTAGCCTAAGTATTGTTCCATGAGCAGCTACCTTGCCCCTCTTTCCTCTTGTGACCAAGAAAACGCACCAGGAGTCTTACTCCATGACTCCACGCCCAATGGTTTGAAACTTATCACACTATGCATTGCCTCTCTACTTGAAAGCATCCTCCTTCCACCCAAACACAAACAAACAAAACCCCTTGAACTCAATAACTAGCCTAAAATCATCATCAACAAAGCTAAATCATTAAGAGAGAGCCCTCTCTGATTGCAGGTGGGCTAGAACCTGCAGTCCAAAGATTGGTTTGTGGTTACCTCGGCTGTATCCCTTCAGGAGCTTAGGGACAACCTGAGTGTTAACAGTTCCAATTTGTAAAATTGGGGTCTGAAAGATTTTGAGGAATTTTGAGGAATAAATAATGATTTTTAGGGTTGTAGGGTCCAAAATGTATTCCCACACTCCTAATATGATGTGAGTGTTAATACCTTTCCAATAGTGCAAAAATATCCTTAATCAAAGCTCGTATACCAAAGGTATTCCTCTTGAAAGTTGACCTACCTTGTTGACCACCATGATACAAGTGGATTGCATTCGAGCCCCCATTAGTCACACATGTGGGGTTAGATAAATGTATATTTTTAATAATATTATAGAAAGTCCAAAACTTATCACAATTGAGGGTTGAGGAAGTCAAAAACCTACCCCTCGATTACTATCCAATAATATTAAATATTGGGTTGCTAGGAGGAGAAGAGTTTTTGTTGTATGTCATTATGTTTGTTTTGTAGTTGAGTAGAGTAGGTAAGAGTGCTAAAAAGGAGAGAAGAATATAGACGGACAAGGTTATATGGCATCCATATAAGCCACAAGGTCTCAATAACTCCACAAAGAGTACTTCTTTCTTTGTATTATTTTTGTATGGTATGTGAGTATTTTAATTTTTATACTTTTTTACATTTCAGTTGTTTCATACATTAAGCAGAAAACTAATAATTAAAGAAATTGTGATCTAAAGGAAAAATAACCTTCATAATAAACATTTGTGTATTATAAAATTTATTTTGATGAACTATTATAGTGGAATATCCACTAAAATTTACAAATCATATTGGTTTCAGAGCAGGTTTCTTTTAGGTATTTGTGGGAATTTGTAGGGATATAGGAATAGGTTGAAGAAGAAATTTGTTGAATGATATCCATGGCTAGCAAGTTTATTCATAATAACCATCAAGATTCAACAAAAGAAACATCTTCAAGGTTGGAAGTGCAGTCACTGACATCAATCACAATATGACCCTCCCCAAGGCAGATTTAGGAAATAAGGTCAAAATTTTCAACTAGGATGGAGACTCTAACTCAGAGATCATATTGGAGGGAAATTAAGAGATTAGGAAGACTTGGAATATGAGTCATAGAAATATCTTGAGAAAGAGTTTCCTAATTCAAGATTCGTTAACACTTCATAATCCTTATTCAATATTGAAGGGAAAGTGGACATAAATCCATACCAATGTGAGATTGATTCATTAAAATTAAATCATTGGTTGTAGAAACTAGAAGTTTATTTTAGTATTCACCATATAGATGGAGAACAAAATATAGAAGTTTCCAAAGTAAAGTTTGAGGCCCATGCTTTGATGTAGTGGGAAATCCATACATAAACGCTTAGGTTGGAGGGTGATCCTCAATTGACTAGGAAATAGGACTTCAAAGCTTCATTAAATCCTAATTCTACCCTATCTGGTTTGTAGATGACCAGTGGATCCAATAACGCTACTTAAGATATAGGAAAGTATACAGCTTATAGGAGTAGACAAATCTTAGAAACATGGCCATCATGTTGGGTATCTCTCCCATGAACCCATATGTGCTTTTAAAGTATCTATGGGGGTCTACATAGTCATATAAGAAATAAATTGATGCCTTTAAAGCAAAATACAAGGATGAGGCATCTGTACATGCATAATATCTTTAAAACATAGACCATAAGATAGGACAACTAAGGAATTCCAAGAACAAGGATCACCAGGAAGCTTCCAAGGAAGGAAAGAAGAAGTGGACAAGGGGGGAGGATAAGAATAAGACAACCATTGTACATTAGTGGAGGGATCCCAAAAACCATTTTAAGCATTGGAATATTGATGGTCACATTGAGGGAATGTTATAAACTACATCCAAATATGAATCCAAAGAACCGCAAGAAGAATGCAAAGAAAAATAATATTCTAGCACAAATTCAAGCAATCAAGTCAAAAACAACTCCAATGTGGATGAGAATATTGTTTACACATTAGTGAAAAATGAGGTGAATCTTAGTAAACTTCATCGCCGAGAAGAGAAGGAGATGTCCAAACTCTTCCACATCAAGATTTAGGTCAAGTAGAGTAAGAAAGATGTTATGTTTGACTCTAGTTCATAGGGTAATCTCTTAGCTATGGATTTGGTTAGCAAGCTTTGATTGGAGGTTCACGATCATCCTAGCCTATATCCGTTGGATGGATAAATTATTATGCAAAGATCAAGGTAATGAAACAGTGTGATATTAAAGTTGTTGTAAGTGCTAATTTTATTTGATGAAGTGGAATTGGATGTAGTGCCCCTTCATGTTTGTCAGGTAATGTTTGGAAGCCCCTACATGTATATGAGGGTTGCAATCTTCATGCAGAGAAGTAGTACTGCCTAATAAAGGATGGGAAGTCATACATCATAAATGCACATAAAGGAAAATCAATGATTTAAATAATAAGTTCCATCCAAGCTAAGAAGTTAATTAGCTCTAATAAGAAATATGTTTTAATTTCGTTAAGCCCAGATAACTCTAATGATGAATTGATAAGAGTAATGGAATCCATGGATGCGTGTGCTAAAGAGAAAAAACACCAAATGGAGGATTTTCTACATGCATATATAGGAGTGTTCCAACAGAATAAAGAGCTATCACCCAAGAGGAAAGTGGAACATGAAATACAATAATTTCCAAAGTCCTGGTTGTTGAATAATGGGTTGTATTGATAATCCATTTTGTAATCAAATGAAGTGAAGAAGAAGTTGCAATAGCTACTGGAAAAGGTTTGATTCAACTAAGTACCTCATCTTGTGGGTCACCTATCATAATTGTATCAAAAAAGGATGGGACTTGGAAAATGTGTATCAACTACATAACATTGAACACAATTACAATTAAGAATAGATACCCTCTTTCTAGGATTGATTATCTCTTAGATCAATTACAACATGAAAAATACTTCACCAAGTTGGATCTCAAATCGGGATACCATTTGGTATGTTTCAAGGAAGAAAGCATCTGGTGATTGCCTTCAATACAAGGAAAGGTTTATATCAATGTTTGAACATTCCATTTGGTTTATGTAATACACGGACTACATTTATGAGACTAATGAATGAGGTATTACGTCCGTATTTAGATTCACTTGTTAGAGTTCATTTGAATTATATATTGGTTTATAGTGATACCTGGGAGGAGCACATCTCACATCTCATGTAGATGCTAGAGACAATGAAGATACAATAGATACTAGCTAACCTCAATAAATGTGAGTTTTCTCCATTATATTTGGTGTATTTGGGGTATCTAACTGGTGGAGGGGAGTTCAAGATAAACTCTACAAACATGGAGGCTGTCATGAAATGGATAAGTCATGTAAATTTTAATGAATGTAGGAGCTTTGGTGGAGAAATATAGTACTCATGGAAGTTCGTAGCTCCATTTCCAGCATAGTTGCACGACCACATGCCATTAAAACAAGAAGTAAGAGTTTCTAATTGGGGAAGAATCAGTAGAATGTTTTCAATGAGCTGAAAAGGAAGATCAATCAAGAACCAACTCTCTCATTACCAAACTTTTAGAAGCATTTTGAAGTGGATATAGATGGTATGTCATGGAGTAATTTTGATGCAAGGAGGAAGGCATATATGCTATCATTTTGAAATATTTCATAGGGTAGTTCTCAATTACCCTACCTATGACAAGGAATTGTATGCCCTAGTTCAAGCTATCAAGAAGTAGAAGCACTATCTAATGGGAAAAGATACCATCATCCAAATAGAACACCTATTTCTATAGTATTTTCAATCTTAGAGTAAGCTACAACAAACCAAATATGACAATGGATGAGATATCTATAGCAATTTCATATAATTGTCAAGGATAAGGAAGGAAGCACAAATAGTTTAGCATACATTATTTTAAGGCCACCCATATCCAAGATTAAAACATTGGTAACTCTCATGCAGATGGAGCCTTTTACCTATAATTCATATAGAGAGGCATACATTAAAGGTGAAGACTTCAAGGAGGTGTTTCAGTAGCTACAGGAAAAAATTCATATAGAAGAAGGTGATAACAAGGATGACTATAATTTCAAAAATGGGTTACCCTACAAGCTTGAAAATTTATGTGTTCCAAAAGGTTAATGATTGCAACTTGTCAAATAGGCCCACACCTCCAAGGTTGCATCGCATTTTGGTGTTGGGAAGACAATTTCCAACTTACAAAGCTATATGTATCACCCCACAATGCAAGAAGATGTAGCCTAGTATATTAGAGGATGTATACTTTGTTGTACTAGCAAGCCTAGTAACATGAAACAAGGTATATACCATCCTTTACTTGTACTCACTCAAGCTTGGGAAATCATTTCCATGGATTTTGTGGAAGGTTTACTAAAAACTAGGAAGAGATGAGACTATCTATTTGTGGTAGCTAACAATATCAGCAAGATGTAAATTTTCTAACTTAGTAACCGGAGAACCCATAGTAAAAAACCATTTTTTGTCAACGTTTCAAATCCCAACAGGGATCCATCATCCAAACTATTATTGAATGTTGATAGTAGAAGAGCTCAATTGCGAGATATAAATAGTTATGAGGTAAGTTGTTTTGATTTTCATAATTATTATTATTATTATAAAAATAATTTTTATTTTATTTTATTATCAATTACTATCAATTATTTTAGATTATTAAAAAATTTAATTTTAAGAAATTATTATTTTAAAATTATTATATATAAAAATATTATTTATTATGAGAAAATTATTAATTATTAAGAGAGAAAATTATTACTGAAGAAATTTCACTTTACTATTTATTATTAGTTATTAATTTATTCATTTAGAAATAAATATTATTAAAATTAAAATAAACCTAATTTAATAAAAAACTTAAATATGTAGATAATATTAATTATTAAGCAGTCGACCTTCATTTTTTCCTTAAATCAAAACAACTTACCTCATAACTATTTATATCTCGCAATTGAGCTCTTCTACTATCAACATTTCAATACTAGTCCTGATGATGGATCCTTGTTGGGATTTGAAACATTGACAGAAAAATGGTTTTTACCGTGGGTTCTCTGGTTACTAAGTTAGAAGATATTAACCACAGAAGTCTTAAATCCAAGATGTGAGTTTTATGCCTTGTAAAAATACTATTAAAGAAAAAGAAGAAGAAAACATGTTCTTTGAGATGGTTTAGGTGCACTTTCGGTTACCAAGGTGCATCATCTTATATAGGGATACCATATTTCTTAGTGCATTTTGGACTACATTGTGGGAGAACATGGACACTAATTTGAAGAAATTTACATCATTCCATCCATAAAAAAATGGAAGAAGTTAACCTTGAAACTTCATAAAAGAGGACAAAAAAAATGAATTTAATAAGAATCTAAGGTTGATTATCAATCAAAATGAAAATCCAAAGGCTAGTAAGATTAACATGTAGCAAAATATGAGCTCTTGACTCATGAAGTTTTACAATAGAAGAAAATAAATTAGTCAACTCTCAACATTGATTTTCTATCGAAGTAAGAATCAAAAAGTTCAACAAGATTAACATGTAATACTTAAAAGGACGTGGAAATAATCCTCATAGAATCATGATCATGATCTACAAAAATTTATGAATTTCACATATGTCTCTCCTCTAGTCCATGGAGTTTCTTAACCTACTACAAAATGTGTATTTATAAACTTATTTGCAAAGCCCTCCATAAATTAGATATTATATAATTATGTTGAGGAATATCCACCACCAAACATTTAGAATATAAAATGACATATATTAATATCTCTATATCAAAATATGGATTTTAGATTATAAAATGGTATATATTAATATCTCTATATCAAAATATAGATTATTAATGGAGGAAACCTAGGTGCTATATGTTAAAATATTATATGGTCTTACACCTTTATTGTTTATGGTAAAATTAGAGTTAATTTGGAATAATCATTGTATATTTTATCATCTATCTTGGTACTTTTTGGTGAAAATTAAGCAATAATTGGTTCGTAGGGCCCATTTTAGGGGTAAGTCCTAGTTTAGTGATTTTGGAGTTTAGAAACTTCCAAACCTAGTTTGAGGCATCAAATGACACTTTGTGGGGCCAAAAAAATTGATCTTAAGTCTTATCCCATCGATTTTGTTCTAAAAACTAAAATATTTCCAACAATGTAAAAATTACCTCAGTCAGATTTCATTTGAAGACGTCATGCTTCCTACAAGTTGATATACCATATTGACCGCCATGATACAAATTGGATGCAATATCTGCCCCCATTACTCACACATGTGGGGTTACTCATATGTGGATTTTCAAAAATTTAAGAGGGTCTAAAACCCTAACACTAATTGAGAGTTGAGGCATGCAAAAAACCTAATGCTAACCCCAAAAAGCTATCAGATTATGTTAAATATTAGGCCACCATGAAAGGAAGAGGTTCCATTCTTTTGGTATTATTCCATAGTTGAGAATCAATGAGGAGTGGTATATTCAAGTATAAAAAATGAAGTAGAAGATTTATGTAGCATCTATTCAAGCTACAATGTCCGTGGAAACCCCATAGTGAGTGTCCCTTTCATTTATCCTTGTATTTCATAGTTGAGAAAAGAGAGCAGAGAATAGGCCTCACATTTTAGTAGGGTTTTTTCTTGCATTAGGTTTTCCAATTTGGCTCTTGTTTTCATTGTGTGGATGGTGTGTTAACTTGCTTGTTTCTTTCATTCTGGGTTTGATTATTTCCATAATTTTGAGTTGAACACTAGTAATATTAAATTTGAGATCTAAGGCGATAAGATATACATAATAAATTAAAATATTGTAATATCTATTTCAATGAATTTTTCCCATGGAATATGCATACCGGTTTACATATCATATTGATGTCAGAGCAATTTTCTTTGGGGTTTTGTGGGAAATTGAAGGATCCAAGAATTGGATTAATAGGTAAGTCTAAAAACCTTAGTTGTGGTTGATGGTTATAGTCATAACAACCCTCGGGATGAGATAAAGGAGAGATTATCGAAGTTGGAAAAAATATTTGTTGATATCTCTCATAACATGGCCCCCCTCATGGTGGCCCTAGAGAACAAGTTTGGAAATTTTAGACAGTTTAGGGGATCTATCTCAAATGTTGGAATGGATGAGAAATTGGGAGATAATGAAGACAAAGAAAA
Organism: Pinus taeda; assembly: GCA_000404065.3. Lineage (NCBI taxonomy): Eukaryota > Viridiplantae > Streptophyta > Pinopsida > Pinales > Pinaceae > Pinus > Pinus taeda. Next base: position 51,521 of record APFE030391958.1, on the reverse strand, counting down.
AGAGACCAAATTCTAGTGTCAATCTTTGTTTATAATCGAAGTGA